>NIVC01004393.1:0-47379 GCA_002269645.1 Macrostomum lignano
AGCCAAAACTTCATGTAGCCGAAACTAATATTTCAAAATACTCGTATCTTACTAATTCCATAAATTCACCCACAGTCTCAAGCGGAGTCGGCGAAGTTTCTCAACAGGCCGGCGCCTTGTCGTCAGGTAATTTCGCTGAGGCAGACTTTAAGTTAGTAAGCAGCTTTAACGGCTCCGCTGCCACGCGCACTTTTCGGCCTTCCGCCGCTGGTGGAATCGACGGAGGACGATGAGCATGAGCCAGTCTCCGACGGAAGTCGACAGCAGCGTCCGCAGCAGCCACTGCCGCAGAAATCCGATGAAGAGCAGCCGGACTGCTCCGTTTACAGAGGCCGAGAAGACATCCCAGCTCACTGGCGTCGACCGTTTGCCGTCGGCCTGCCATTCGTCATCGTGATTGGAGGATTCGGCTGCGCCGCCACCGCGCTCGCCTTCACCCGCCTCGGCCGTCGCAATCTGCCAGTCTGCTGTTATCTTGCCGTAGTGTCCTGCGTTGACGTTCTGGAGCTGCTCATCCGAGCTGGAGATCTCTGGCTACGCCGCGTCTCCAGCACCGAAGTGACGTTTATGCTGGTGTTTGCCTGCCAGACCTGCTGCCAGGTTTATCCGATGGTATACAATTTTGCGCACCAGTTGCGGCAGTTCTGCTGCGTAGCCGCCGCAGTGGACACTCTGCAGCTCTACAATCGGCCTGCCCAAGCTTACAGCCGACTAACCGGGATCGAGTGTTCAACAGCTGCGCCCTGTTCTGCGCCATCCTGCTCAGCGTCAACTGCCAGTTTCTCTGGACGTTCAGCTTGTCGCGCACGGACGGGGACAGCCCGGCAGGAAACCGGGGCTACCACTGCGGCTTCTCGGACAAGTGGGTGTCGCTCGTCTATCGATCGCTGGTCTGGCCGGGACTTGACTTCTTTCTCGGCGACTTTCTGCCAACTGTCGCGGCTATCTGCTGCGGCGCCGGCGTTCTCTGCCTGCGCATTCGACGACGACATCACGCGACGGCGCGAGGAGCTAGCGACGCGGCTGTCAAGGAGGAGCTGCGACTGGCGGCACTGCTGGCCTCAGTGGGCTGGCTGCCGCTCTGCTTACCCGAAGTCGCATTCCATGCCTACCGCCTGTGGTCAAGCGCCGAGCACACGCTCCGCGCACCACATTCTGCCGCCGCAGAGTCTCGCCGACTGTTGGACAATCGACAAGCGCACCTGGGCTGGGCAGATCGAAAAAACCAGCAGGTGTTTTATTTTAGCGTCGACACGAGCTGCTGGCTGGCCCGGCTAGTCTGGCTGTGCGGTCGAGCCGCGTTTTGGCGTTGGCGTCGCCGCCGTTTCGAAAGGAAATCGGACAGATTTTCCTGCGACCAGTTCTGAAGCTTGCGGAGCCGGCGATGATGCGGTGGGCTGTGGCCGGAACCACCGGCTGACGGCGAAGCAGAGATTGTTGAGATGGTATCTAGCGAAGTGTGATCGAACTGTTTTCTGTAGAATTTTTATTAGAGGCAGGGGCTGCGTGCACCCTGGTGCACTTTAAGCGACATTGTCGCACAACCGGCGAGAGGCATTGCTGCATATTCCGCCGACTCCCCTGAGAAGGCACACAAGCGCGCGGATACGTACGCAGTCATACGCACAGGAACACACTCACACAGGAGAGTACAGCGGCCTTGGGGTTGGCCTTCAAGGGCGTTAATTGCACGAGCAGACCCAAGCCGAGATTCCAATTTAGCCCTAAATTAATGTGACTGCATTCGGGATCGAGTCTGGGCCGCAGGCAAATAAGAGAGCCGTGCTAGACCACTAGGCTACGGCTCTCCTCAATTCTAGAGTTTTAATTGGTAGATTAAATTGATTTCATACTCACATCAAAACGGGGCAATGTTAAACAACCTCTAATTGCCAGCAAGCTTTAAACCTTGAAATTTGGAATCAATTTTCAGTCAAACGAATTGCAAGTACGAGTACATGACTTTTAAAAATCGATTTTTGATGAAAATCAGCTGCAAAATATTTTTTATCTGTAAGCCTGTCCCTTTCGTGGTGGTGGCAATTGACTGGTCGGGCATGCCCTGTTTGATAGCTCTCTTCCTTGCTTTGTCTACTTTGTACACTCTGTGTACTTTCTCTCTCTTCGTCGCACCCCTCCCACTCCGTCTCTCTACCCCGTGCGCATCCCCTCCCTCCCTCTTCATTTCTCTACCCCGTGCGCACCCACCTCCCTCCCTCCCTCTTCGTTTCTCTACCCCGTGCGCACCCACCTCCCCCAATCTGGTTTTAAGGCTTTCTCGCGTTGATTTAGCTTGCTTTAATTGTCTGTTTGCGCGGAGTCAATTTTTGTCTTTTGTTGCTCTCGTCTATCCTAGTTCATATAATTGCTACTCCTATCCCTTAATTCTCATTGATTTCTTTTTAGTATTCTCGCGTCGAAATAAATTCATATTAACTGTTGTAACTCTATGGGGCTCTTTGATCACTTGCCTCACTCCACCATGTTGATGTTCACGTCTTGTCTTCCTTCGTGCTCCGACCGTGAAATTAACAACGAAAAACAAAAAGTTTTCCTCAAAGCGTCATTAAAAGAACGAAAGATAGCCAAACTGAAAATGTCACTACAATGTTTACTATGTAGCTCATTGCTTATGACTGAACTCGCCACTAATTGACGAAATACACAAGTACCGATGGAAGCAGGTTTAGTTATATTCGACTCCTTAAACCTTCTATTGTAGGCTTTATGAACGCATAGCTGTGTAAATTCGGTTGGGATATAAATTCACTTTTTTCGTTCAAAGGATGCTACTATAAGTAGTATTACAGTGAAGGGGACTCCGCCGGAAAACAGCTGTACAATACACATTTAGCATACAAAACCCAGAAACCTTTTGTTGCGTTCGTATCGTGTCAAAGCTCAATCTGTAGCTTGAAAATGCTTCAAAATCGCAGTGGTAAACTATTTTTAAATTAAATAGACATCCAATTTGCACTGAACTAAAGTTCCTCAACCCAGTTTTGTCTAAGGCTATTTGTCTGACCTATCAAACGTGCACATGGGAATGCAGCACTAATATTATCTATACAATTATAGATATACTTGACGTTCACAAGTTAACGTGAATTTTCAATTAACCCCGACTCAATCAAAAAGTTGCTTTAAACAGAAGGCCTCAGAACGCTTCCGAAGCTTGAAATGTAAGTTTGGACTTCTTGTCGTGATTGAAAGTGCTCGACAACTTCTCACTGAAACGGAAAATCGAAGGCGTAAAAATGCACTTTTGACTGTAGGTTTTAAGCCGCGAAAGCTATATTTGGACAGGCCAATGAACGACTATGGCCAGCTTCTTCAACCAGTATATTTTGCTACTTCTGATCTTATGCAAGTTAAAGGGCCTCAAGTTTCTACTAATGGCTTTGCTGATTGCTTGCGCTTTCTCGAATCACTTCATCTACGGAATTGTTCGGCTGGCGATTTCCTCAATACAGATTGAAAACTTTCAGACTGTTGCCCCAGGCGATGTTGCGAAGCGCACTGTAATTCTCGGCAACTGGGATCATTTTCAGCAGGAGAAATCCATTATCGAACACTACTACTCTGCTGGAGGTTTGAACAAAATCGAAGTTACATTTAACAATTGTCGGCGCGATGACGACTGCAAGCAAGCGTTTTTCTCAGCCCTGGTCGGTAGGATGTCGGAGAAGTTCACCAGTCTGGTAAATTTTCCAGACAATGGAAAGAGTCCGGCGGAACTGCTTTGTCAGACTAGAAGAGGACACGAACTGCACTGCGCCCTGCTCGGCAGCTTACTGCTCATGACTCAAATCAGCCAGAGACTGCAGCGATTCGGAACGGTAAAAATGTTTCAGGCAATTGTTGACGCGCAACGCGAACTGGACTTGCCGGAGCCTGCAACTCTGTGCGCAAAACATCCAGACTTCAGGACTGTGATGCCGTACACAATAACTGTGCAAGTGATTCTGCTGCTCTTCAGCTTTTGCTTTTATGCTTTGGTATCTACGGTGGCTTGCGTTTGCCAACTGAAAGATCGAGGCTTCCTGCAGATGCTTTTCCAAAGGGGACTGTCGGTGCAGGCCTACTGGCTGACTCTGTGGACAGTCACTATAGCTGAGCTGGCGATTGTCTCCGCTGCTCTGATCGTGTCCTACCACAGTCAGTGCCCCGCGTTTTACTCGGCAAGCCGCCTCTCTGCCGTATTTTTTGCTGCCATAATCCACATGGCTTGTCTGGCATCTGGGATCCTGTTGCTGACAATCCTAATTCGCGACAGTTTCCAGATTGGCTTAGTCGCTGTAATTCTGACACTTCTGTGCGTCTCAGTGGCCGTAATGCTAAGGACGTCTCAAGGTCTATTGAAAGGCAAGCTGAAGATTATCCGGCACCTGTCTATAGTGCTGGCGCCGGGTCACATGGCTGAGCGGCTGCAGGAGGCCTTGCTCAAGCACGTCGAGTATGGGGATTCCAACAGTTATCAGGATGGGTGGAGTGCAGTCAGCTACTGCCTACTTGCTTTTATAATAATATTGACACTCTACTTGGACTATGTGCTGCCACACGGCAACGGGTTCCGGCTGCCCTGCTCTATCTATTCATGATGGGCTTTTGGGTGCGAAATCGCGGCGTGAAAGTACCAACAGCTGGTCAAGAAAAATCAAACTACTCAAAAATGGAGACTGAGAGCGAGTTTCAAATTCCCATTGTCCGGCTCAGAAACCTGGTCAAACGATGCTCCTCGAGAGGCGACAAGAATAATTGGACCTCGGCGATTGTCGAGTCTGGTAAGTCAGTGCTTTCGATATGTTTTATACTTTCGATAAACACAGTCTTACAATTGTTTTAACATTTTTTCCGGCAGTGACTTTGTACCAAGACTGCATTGCCGCCATTGTGGGCCACGGCAAGTCAGGCAAGACAACGATCGGAAATATCCTGTCGGCAATCGACAGTCCAGACTGGGGCTTCGTCTCGATTAACGACTGCGACATAAGCAGCTCGGCAGCAAGGATTCATATGAAATCATTCATAGGCCATTGTCAGCAGAAAAATTGCCTGTCTCATGGATTGACTCTAAATGATTCTATTAGACTACTGTTAGTAAGCTGCAAGCATACCAATTGCGAAGTAGAGCTGGATAAATTTCTAGAAGCTTTCAATCTTGCAGAGAAGAGAACAGCCACAGTTGGTTCCATGAGTTCGAGTGAAAGAAGACTGCTTTGCTTTGTCCTTGCTTTGTTGGGCGAGCCGAAACTGTTAGTGCTGGATGAGCCCACGAGAGGTCTGGATCCGTACATGAGACGGCGTATCTGGAACTTTCTGCAAGAGTTTAAAACAGATCGATGCATAATTTTCATTACCAAGCATATTGATGAGGCGGAGCTTCTGGCTGATCGAGTGCTATTTACAGCAAATGGCAAAGTTGTATGCGGCGGCTCGGTTCCGTTTCTACAGAAGCTGTTTACCTGCGGCTATAAATTTAACATTGAGTTGAAAATTGAACGACTGGCCAGAGCTATTATGCATGACCTGCGCGGGAGGCTAAAACATATCAGATCCAGTAGCGTGTGCAAAAGTAACATCAAGCTGGAATTGAGCTCAATGGACAGCAAGTTGCTTTCAACTGTGACAGCAGAGCTGGAACGCCTCTCCGATCATATTCAGTCCATGAGCTTAACATCAACTAGCTTGCGTGAGATGTTTTCTAAGCTCAGGAACCGATCGTCAGACGAGATCGCTACCATGCTCGACCCTGACCCAGTGCAAACTGAATCAGACGCAAGCACGACTGAAAAAATGAGTGTGCTCTCTGGAGCTTCTAGGAAACAATCGGTGGCCGGTACTGTACTCTCCTCAACATGCAGCGATCCGCCTCCGTGGCCCTGGGTTGACAGCTTTGCTACACTGATGTTTGTCCGACTGCTAAGAGACAGACCCAAGATTGCACGGCGATTGGGTGCTGCGGCTGTACTGTTGGCTCTTCTCATCGCTCTGGCGGCGATGGAGCGAATGGCGAAAAATGACGAGCTGCAGGTGCACCAGCTGATTGGCAATGCCAGCCTTGCCGCCCTGGACTTTGCCGACTGTTTGACTGATGCGGACGCGTTCAACTCTGCATCGAGCGCGTTTCACGGAGACAGCCAGACCGGGAACTGCTTTCATCCTCAATCACCAACGAGGAAACTCAACTCAATGAGCAAGCTTAGCTGGCAAAGCTTTCGAGCTCACTATCTGAGCAATCCGGACATGTACAAGGCGCTCTTATCCTATTGTAAAGAGGCAAGCGGCTGCACTTCTCCGTATCAAATAGCGTATGTGTCGAACACGTGCACTTGTCCAGTGGAATTCAATCAAATCAGAGAAGTCTACACTGGATCGGTCATCGACTATAGGCATTATTCCTCACATTTGATGGCAGAAAAAGCGCTTGAAACATTTCGGCATGTATTGAAATATTATGCAGCTAACTTTGTTAAAAATGGTTCAAATCAAGGCCTGATGGTAAACGTGGTCTACGACTTTAGAAGCATGACTATACCCACGTTTGGCGCATTCTTTCAGCTGCTGCTAATTGCAAGCATGCCAGCAATGCTAATTGAGGACATCGCCGAGGAAAGCAAGCTGAGAAGAATTCTCGCAATTATGGGCTTAAGCAGAGTCCCGTACTGGCTTTCGATATTTCTGCTTCATTGGACTCAATGCGCGACAGTGTACGTGCTCAGCGTTGCAGTTCTAGTCAGCATCATCTCCAGCGGCTACCTGAGCTTGCACTACCTAGTTGGAATTGTACTGCCGACCTTGTTACTGGGCATTTCAAGCAACCAGCTGCTCGTCCATCTGATCAGTAGATTATTTGATGGATCAGCTGCTCAAGTGGCTGCCAGCTACTACCTGGTCTGCAGCTTCAGCGTGCTGTCATTGCTGGCGGCACAGCTCAGCAACCGGGCCGGTCTCGCCCTGCTGTTTTTACTGCCGCCGGTGGCCAGCATGTCGCCTACGTTCTATGGATCAAAGTTGATCTTCTATGCGCTGTCTTATCACAGGGCGCGTACCATGTCCGGCGTCCCTGACGGGGCTGAACTGTACTTTGGTCAGACGCATTTAATGTACTCTGTACTAGCCATGCTCATTCACTGTGCTCTGCTCTGCGCTGTATTAGTTTTAACTGAGCGACATCGAAAGCAGAGCAACGCGCTTCGTGAGCAAAGCCGCTGCGATGACTCAATCAGCAGAGTCCAGTCAGTGCAAGAGTTCATCGTCCGCGATGACGCTTTGCTCCACGTGCGTCACCTCCGGGTGACGTTCTCAAACGGCTCTGCTGAAGCAGTCAAAGATCTGGCATTCAGTGCGGCGGCGGGCGAAATCCTAGGCTTTGTAGGACCGAACGGTTCTGGAAAATCAACGATTCTGGAGGCGCTGGCAGGCGGACTGGCCGGAGCTGAATGCAGCGGAGAGTCACTTCTGCGCCAGCCCGGCGAGGACTGGCGGGAGTGCAGCTGTGCGGATCCGGAGGGGTGCGTTGGCTTCTGGCCTCGATGGGGTCCGCTGTTTCCGCAGGTGAGAACTCTTTATTGACAGTCCAATTGTTTTCTGAAATGTCAGCCAATCAAAGCCATTGCTTCATTGATAAAACACGCTCGCAGATCACTGCGCTTGAGCACCTGGCATTCTTTGCTCGCTGTCGAATGCCGCACATGCATCGCTCCCAGCTGGCACTTCACGTTGGTGAACTGCTGCGTCTGGTAGATTTGGAGTCTGCGTGCAACACGCGTGTCGCCTGCCTGAGTAGCGAGTCGACTCGCCTACTCTGCCTGGCCGTCGCGATGCTGGGCAACCCGACTCTGTTGCTGCTTGATGGCTGCGCCAGTGACGGGCTGGACCAGCAGAGCCGCAAGGCTGTGCAGTCGGCCGTCCGGTCCTGGCTGGCCGAGAAGCCCGATAGTCGGACTGTCGTGCTTTCCAGCCGGAGTGCTGACGAGGCCGAGGAGTTGTGCAACAGCGTTGGAATTCTTAACGACGGCTTGTTGGTTCACCTGGACTCAACTGAGAGCTTCAAGCAGCTGTGAGTGTTGAGATGCTGTTGGCTTTGCGCTTCTCCACAGCTCACAACTGGGTGCGATGCTGGGCCACAAAACCAATGTAGGGCTTTCTGTAATTTTTAGGACATTGTCTGTGTGTCTGTGTGTCTGTGTGTCTGTCTGTCTGTCTGTCTGTCTGCCTGCCTGCCTGCCTGTCTGTCTGTCTGTCTGTCTGCCTGCCTGTCTGTCTTAGTGTCTGTCTGTCTGTCTGTCGGTCTGTCTGTCTGTCTGTCTGTCTGTCTGTCTGTCTGTCTGTCTGTCTGTCTGTCTGTCTGTCTGCCTGCCTGTCTGTCTGTCTGTCTGTCTGCCTGCCTGTCTGTCTTAGTGTCTGTCTGTCTTACTGTCTGTCTGTCTTAGTGTCTGTCTGTCTGTCTGTCTGTCTGTCTGTCTGTCTGTCTGTCTGTCTGTCTGTCTGTCTGTCTGTCTGTCTGTCTGTCTGTCTGTCTGTCTGTCTGTCTGTCTGTCTGTCTGTCTGTCTGTCTGTCTGTCTGTCTAGTGTCTGTCTGTCTGTCTGTCTGTCTGTCTGTCTGTCTGTCTGTCTGTCTGTCTGTCTGTCTGTCTGTCTGTCTGTCTGTCTGTCTGTCTGTCTGTCTGTCTGTCTGTCTGTCTGTCTGTCTGTCTGTCTGTCTTAGTGTCTGTCTGTCTGTCTGTCTGTCTGTCTGTCTGTCTGTCTGTCTGTCTGTCTTCCGAATTGATTCACGTCATGTCCCAAAAGCCCCACGCAGTCGAGACTAACAAAAACACAATCAGCATTTCATAAACTTTTTCATTTCAGCCACGAGCTTCATTACTTTATTGATGTTCAGATAGACGCGAGGCGATGCCTAGGCAACAAGAAATTCGACTCTGAATTAAAAGAGAAACTTGGCAAGACACCGCTGAAGAAGTACGCCAACTCCAGTCTAATCGAGTCGCTGCCTCACAGAGTCACATTCGTGGCAAAAATCGACCAGCCGGTGTGGAGCGCGATCAGGTGGCTCTGCCAGCTGCACGAATCCGCAGTCATCAAACTTTTCACTCTACGGCCGATGACGCTGGACAGAGTGTACAGACGGCTCATCAGAACTCGCCTCCAGCGACTGAAGACATCTGACCTGCTGGCCGACCATTCCGATGATGAGGATCAAACGGACGAGGGGGTTCGTGATGCTTCGTGACGTGACGGTGCTGAGCGTGAAATTTTAAATCCGGAAAATATTATTTACGTAGCTAGTACAGAAAAAGTATTTATTATATTTATAACAAATAAAAATGACGCGTAAAAACTCTTAGTTTATAGTTTTTGTATCTCGATAAAAATCCAATAAAATTATAAGCATTTACAGTACTGATTAAAACTCAAATTTAGTTCAAATTTATCACAAAAATTAGTTCATATTGCACGGATTTGTAAATTTCAAGATGATCGTTTGTTGTTAAACAGGGGTGGGAGGCGTGTCCCTACCGCGGATCAGCCCGGGGAGGGGATCTTCCGCAGGATATAATAGAGACCATTCTACCAGGGGGCGAAGCCCGAGAGGCCCAGATTGGGACTAAGACTCATGGCCTTGCCTTATTGATGCTACTAACCCAAGCCTATGGACTAAGACACCGCCAACCCACAGTGGAATCAGGAGGACGGTGCAAGGACTGATTCTCCCAAGCCACCCCCCAACGACAAAAAGTTTTGGAAAATTTGCGAGTCTGGGCAGCTATCTTTACCAAGGGCGAGTCTGTCTGTCTGACCTATCAGGCAGGAAGCCCAGCTACCTATAGGTCTGCAAGCCTCAAGGCTTTTTCGCTATCCATGCAGCTCAGATAAGCCTAGGCCAAGGGGTTGGAGAAGGGGCACCAATGAGCAAAAGGGACCACCGGGACTCAGCCAGTTTTCCCCGATTCGGGACGAGCATCAACCCCAGGACTCCAATCCACTGTCAGAGATGAGCGCCAAGACACAATAAGCAGGGAGACAACCAAAGGAGCCAGCAGATGGAACGAGGCAAGCAAGATGGAACCAGGAAGGGCAGAGCTCATAACTCCAAAGATTGAACGGCTGAGAAAACACAAATCTAAAAGCACAAAGGGATAAAAAGAATTGGGAGGAGCGCCTGAACCCTTATTCTGGGGCTCAGCCTCAGGGCTGGCATCAGCTGGGCTCTACCGTACACTTTTGTGAATGGTCGTCTTTCCTGCAGGGCGGGTACAACCAGGGGCTCAAGTCCCGTTCTAGCCACACTGCAGTCCAGAATCACAATCACTCCAGGTACCAAGGCAGGGTACAATGTACATCACTTCCGGTAAGGACACTTAGAAATTGAGCCACCCGAGGGGCAGGTCAATTGGATTGCGCGCAACCCGAGAAATACCGCCAGAAGGCAGCCGGGGTAAAAACAGTCAGAGACTGTCTATACGGTTCATTTGAAATCTAGCTATCTTTTTTACGTGTTCATTTATTGAAAAGTACTTCACTCATGAGTTTACGAATATTGAATCGTATTTCAAATGATGAACAGAACTATGCGTTTTTCATAATTGGGTTTACAAAAATATTTCATTTTTTATTCGAACCCACCTGAACTGTCAAAACGTTTCTTCGAAAACTTCGGCATCCATACGCTCGTATTTAACTGAAGTAGAAGATCTCTGACGCTTCTGAATGTAAAGAATTTTAGGAGAGACGGTTGTCTGTTATCGGTTATATAGACTGTGGGTAAGGAGTGAGGTGGGTAAGGAGTGAGGTGTGAGGTAGGTGCAGAGTGAGGTGGGTAAGGAGTAAGGTGCGTAAGGAGTGAGGTGGGTAAGGAGTGAGGTGCGTAAGGAGTGAGGTGCGTAAGGAGTGAGGTGGGTAAGGAGTGAGGTGGGTAAGGAGTGAGGTGGGTAAGGAGTGAGGTGGATAAGGAGTGAGGTGGGTAAGGAGTGAGGTGGGTAAGGAGTGAGGTGGATAAGGAGTGAGGTGGGTAAGGAGTGAGGTGGGTAAGGAGTGAGGTGGGTAAGGAGTGAGGTGGATAAGGAGTGAGGTGGGTAAGGAGTGAGGTGGGTAAGGAGTGAGGTGGATAAGGAGTGAGGTGGGTAAGGAGTGAGGTGGGTAAGGAGTGAGGTGCGTAAGGAGTGAGGTGGGTAAGGAGTGAGGTGGGTAAGGAGTGAGGTGGGTAAGGAGTGAGGTGGGTAAGGAGTGAGGTGGGTAAGGAGTGAGGTGGATAAGGAGTGAGGTGGGTAAGGAGTGAGGTGGGTAAGGAGTGAGGTGGATAAGGAGTGAGGTGGGTAAGGAGTGAGGTGGGTAAGGAGTGAGGTGGGTAAGGAGTGAGGTGGGTAAGGAGTGAGGTGGATAAGGAGTGAGGTGGATAAGGAGTGAGGTGGGTAAGGAGTGAGGTGGGTAAGGAGTGAGGTGGGTACTTCTTGACTTAGCTGCAGGGCTGTCCCGGAGGGGACACAGCGGGAAGGCGCGGGCGCCCATTCCGCTAGTCCCTGAACGGCCGACGCGTCGCTATGGACGGAGGGTTGGCGCCGCCCAGGGAGGTCCCCCAGTGTCGCCAGCAGCTATGGTGCTCTCTGGAAAGGAGAGTTCAGCCCTGCGGGTGGCCCGAAGGTAGCGCATGAGCTGATTAAAGTTTTCGGGTTTGCACGCTTCAGTAATAGATGTGTGTGGCCCGAGGTAAGTGAGTCTGGCCCGCGTGAAGGCGGGACAGATGCTGACGAAATGCTCAGCGGTTTCGTCACCTGAGTTGCAGAAACTACAGGTGGCGTTGGTGGCGTTGCCCTGCAGGTACTGGTGCCTGGAGAAGCAGCCGTGACCAGAGAGGGTCATGGTGGCAGCCCGGATGTCTCTGCGCGAGAGGCGCAAGAGGAGCTTCCGGAGCTGGTGAGAGGGCTGAGGGACAGCGCCTCTGGATTGCCTGCAGTTCGTGCGGTTCGCCCAAGTCGAGCGGTGCTGAGTCCTGATCCACGCTTTGATGCGTGAGTCGATGACACAGCCAGGAATCGGGACAAGAGGTTCGGGGCCGAGAGAGGAGCCGGAGGCACCAACTTTTGCAAGGGTGTCAGCCAACTCATTTCCTCGGATCCCCACATGCCCCGGAACCCACTTAAGGGTAATTTTGTTGGCGGAACCCAACACATTGAGGAGTTTGATACAGTCAAGGACTGTAGCAGAGTTGGTGCTGCAGCCACTGATGGCGTGCAAGGCAGCTTGGCTGTCCGAATGGAAAATGATGTTCTTACCAGTAACGCCAGTGGCGAGAAGCTCTGCAGTGCAGGAGCTGATGGCCAGAACTTCATTTTGGAAAACACTGGAGTTGACCCCAGTGTATTGAGCGTGGGTAGCGATGACCCTCCCGTTCAGAAAGATTCCAACACCAAAGCCGGTGTTGGCTGACTGCTTAGAACCGTCGGTGTAGCAATGAAGCTCACCAGGGTTCCAATGGTCATTGATGTTATCGCGCGAGTCGATAGCTACGGAGTAGCGCTGTCTCAGGTTGAGCGTTGAGGCAATGCCATCGGTGAAGACGCGATTGGCCTGACACTCGTTGAGAAAGTTGAGGCACAGATCGCTATGCGGGACAAGGTTCCGCTTAGCAGGTGCTCTCATGTAAATGAATTTGACGCCGGCATCAATTAGACGCCGCGTCGTTCTAGCCGCCTCACCCCTGATGAAGAGGTCAAGAGGCGGAAGATTAAGGAAGGCCCCCATGCCAGCAAAGGGCGTGGACCTGGTGGCGTTGCAGATGAGCCTACACGCTCTGCCTTGGATCGTGTTGAGCAGGTCTGCATGGCTTTTGACCTGGGTAGCGCTAACCCAGACAACAGAGGCGTACGTAATGGCAGGTCTAACTACGGAAGTATAGATCCACCAAAGCCGCTTTGGGGATAGACCCCAAGAAGTGCCAAGTGCTCGTCGGAGCTGGGCCAGGATGGCTGAGGCACGCTTGGCTTTTGCTTTCACGTGGAGGACCAGTTGAGCCGGTGGTCAAGTATGACCCCGAGACATCTGGTCTGGTGCGCGAAGGCAATATCTCTGCCGTAGAGCTGCAGAGGACGTATGTTCCAGCGTAGTCTGCTGGTAAACATAATGGCAACGGTTTTGGGCTCAGAGAGTTCCAGACCATTGTCATTGGCCCAGGATTCTGCTTTGCGGATAAAGCTCTGCATCAGATCCCTGAGCGTGCTGGGAGACGGTCCTGCCACAATGGCCGTGACGTCATCAGCATACCCGACTTTGAAGACGGGGTCGGGTCGGGAGTCACTCAAAAGAGCGTCCATGACCAGGTTCCAGAGCGTCGGGGTGAGGACTCCGCCTTGGGGTCCACCCTTACAGACTCTGGTGGAGGCAGTTTGCCCAAGAAGTTGGGCAGTGACCGTACGGTTGGAGATCATGTACATGATCCACCGTATGAGGGTAGCATGAGCTTTGCGATTTTGAAGGGCCCTCTGAAACGCTTCAAAGATAACGTTGTCGAAGGCGCCAACAATGTCAAGAAAGAGAGCCAGAGCGTAACCGTCACCCAGTACCGCCCTTTCAATCTTCTCGACAATCGCATGCAGGGCGCTGTCAGTCGACCTCCCGGTACGGAAGGCGTGCTGATTATTGCTGAGGGGCATCGCTGTCAGCTCGCAGGACAGCAGCCGCCAGAGAATAAGCCTCTCAGTGAGCTTAAGCATTGCTGACGTTAAGCTAATAGGCCGGAAGGCCTTGACGCTTTGGTAGTCACCCTTCCCAGGTTTGGGAATAAAGACTACCGAGCTTCAGTCCAGCATTTGGGAACGTATCCCAGCTGGATAGAGGCCCGCATAAGATTGCGGGTGAGTCTCAGGAACGAGGGTATCTTGGCTGCTTCACGAAGGAGAACAGGGTAGATACCATCAGGTCCAGGAGATTTGAAGGGTTTGAAGGTTCTGACCGCACGAGCGATTAGGTCTTCAGTGACAATGCCCGCCGCTAGGGTGGCTCCATCCATCGAATGGTTGGGCTCCGGTCTAGCAGTAGGTACCCTCGGGAAGAATGTGCTAAGCATATGCTGAAGCACTTCTTCAGGGTCTTTAGTAAGAGAGCCATCATCTTTTTTGATCATGGCTAATTTGGACATTTTGTCCATTGTAAGGGCCTTGACAAGCCTAGAAGTAGGTCTGTCTTGATCCAATTCATTGCAGAATTGGCGCCACTTACATTCCTTGGCCTTGCGCACTTCAGATTTGAAATTGCGGGAGGCTTGCCGGAAAAGCTCCATGTCCTCCGGGTTTCCGGTCTTCATGGCACGGCGATGAAGGCTTTTGGCCTTCCGCCTGAGTTTCCCCAGCTCCGGGTTCCACCACGGCGCCGAGGTCTTGCCTTTGTAGGCGCGAGCAGGACAAGCCGCTTCGTAGGCTTCAATAATGCAACCTGTCAGCGTCTCAGCCATATGATCCACATCCTCGCAGGTCTCAATCGGACGTAAGTCCGTGAGTTCCTGCAGGTGCAGATCAAGGGCAGCCTTGTAGGCCGCCCAATCAGTGTTGCGGATATTGCGTCTCCAAGTGATCGGAGACTGGGTTTTAGTGTCCGCGATGTTAAAGGCGATAAAGCAGTGGTCAGACAGGGAGGGCTCCTCAGACCAGACTCTCCACTCCTCAACTCTGTCAAAGAGTCTTGGGGTAACGAGTGTGGCGTCGAGGACCTCGGTCCATCTGCCATTATTAAAGGTAGGAGTGCTGCCGCGGTTGCAGAGCATGAGGTTTGTGTTAGAGATGAGGGCCAGAAGCTCCTCTCCTCTAGTGTTGGTATCTTTGCTGCCCCAGTGCTTGTGGTGCGCGTTGAGGTCGCCCCCTAAGCACAGCTCAGCGTTCTGGGACTCGCAGTACTGCGCGAGGCGCAGTAAACTCTCAGGAGCAGGGTCTCTGTCGCCTGGGATATAAACCGAGGCAACAAGACACGTACGCGGAGAGAAATGATTAGATTGGATGACACAAAGGTCTCCATCAGAGAGATCAGTCCTCAGCCAAGCTGGAATGGCTAGCAGCGAGGATAGCCGCTCTAGGGCGGCTGTTCCCCGGGCCACACACATAAAAATCAGAGTAGCCAGAGGGAATGTTGGGCAACTTACCGTTGCGCATCCAGGGTTCCTGGATCAGGATGAGGCCTGGCCTGTACAGCTCAGCAATCTTCATCAGATTTACTGACGCAGATACGCAATGCTGTAAATTAATTTGCAGACAGAATGTCGCTCCTTTGGCAGCGTGGAGCTTAGTCATACTGTATTAAATGCAATTTCTGGCTAGAGCCCAGGGCCATCAAGGAGACTTGGACAACAGATCGTCCTCGTCCCAGGCCGCTGGGGCTTGACTGGGAGATGGGAGTTGGTCGACGTCCATGGCCTCCTCACCCCACCGGCCCCCCAGCAGAGTCCTCAGGCTCCGATGACAGGATGGAGGAAGCTTCCTCATCTGCATCTTTACCTTCAGACCCCACCAAGGTGGCCGAGGAGAGCTCGGATTCCGAAGACCCGGCCTCGTCCTCAACTCCTTCTCCGACTGGCAGGTTTGGTTCCCGGGGCTTGGCCGGAGCCGTTACCGCGGTCGCCGAACTGCTGCTAGCAGAGGGGCGAGATGCAGCTTTGGCTTTGGGATCGGCTTGCGCCTTTCCTTGGGCCTTAGACTGCGCCCCGCTCTTGCCGGAGATGCCGGGGTTGGCAGTAGCCTTCCCTTTGGCAGACTTTCCTCGGCGCATCTTGAGCTTGAGGGCACCCAGCTGGAAAGAGGATCCATTAGGGTACCGACTCGCCCAAGTGCTGGAAAGGCCGAGGACAATTGAGTTGCCCGTCTCCCCCCTGCGGACTTTGCGGTGATACACCAGTCCACTAGCAGGGAGGTCGGGGTTCAGACGCAGTAGGACCCGGCGAATAACGTCTGGTCCAGCTGCGGTGCTCTTAGCAGGGACGAAAACCACATAGGGTATCGTCTTTGGACGCTGGCCCTCGCGAAGAAAAAGAGCTCCGCCAAGGTCAGCATCCAAGGAGACCGTCGGTAGCCGCTGGAGCAGCCGCCGAGCGTCCTCCTCGCTGCTAGGAGCAATAAGAACGAATGTGCTTCGCAGCACCATCCGCTCAATGCCGATGGAGATTCCCTCCTCGACAGTCAGCTCAATCAGATAGGAGTCAACAGCACTCCACACTTTTTGAAGCTGATCAGTGGTCCAGTCCTGGTCGCGACCTTGGATGATCACTCCCGGGATTTTGGCCTTGGCCTTCGCCGCAAAGGTAGCTCCCGAAGGAACCTCCTTGTTGGCAGTGGCCATTTGTTGCGCCGTGGTTTCGGCCTCAGCAGCCGCGGCAGCAGCTCCAGGGAGCGCCGCCGCTGAACTACTGGAGCTTCCACCGGCCGGCCCGCCTGGTTGCCTTGGGACTCCAGTCGCTTCAGCATCCATGGTGGACGCCGCCGCTTTGGCCCCCGCAGCTCCCTTCTTGGCCTGCCTTTTGGCGCGTTGTTTAGCGCGTTTGCGCTCAAGCCGAGCCCGCTGAGCTTCATCGGATCTGCCAGATTTGGCCGGTCCTTTAGGCTCAGAGCTCGCGGTTCCCTTAGATCCACCAGCGGAGCTGGCAGGTCTTTGGGTATTTTGAGTTTGGTAGCTCTGGTCGGATCTGCCAGCAGAGCCAGCCGGTCCTTCCTTTGCCACAGTTGAATCAGTCGGTTGGGATCTGCCAGCAGGGCCGGCCGGTCCTTCGGACTGAGGTTGGGGTTTAGAAGGGTCCCCGTCCCTAGAGTTAGCTTGATTATCCATAGACGGCTCGAAGGCCATGATAAAAGGTTGGTGGGCTACCCTCAAAGGGGCGCGGTACCCACCCGGCCGCTCCACCTGACAGGGCAGTAGGCCAAAAGAACCCTCAAGGCTGGCCCGACACCAGGAGGGGGACCGCTTGCGACCGGACTACTCCCCGGCCTTCCAGCCCATCGGCACGGTCAACACCTTAGGCATTAGAGAGTACGTTGAGCAGTACCACGGCCTGCAGGTTGGCGAGCCAGACCCGCATACCCAAATTCGGCCGAAGCCACTGGATAGGGTCGCCAGCGCCGGAGCCCAGTCTGTCCAGCAGCCCTAGGGACTGCCTTGAACACACGCGGGGACGAGTACCCTGGGTCGACTTGCGAGACAGCGTGGGGGGGGGGTCTGCGGCTGCCAGAGGCAAATAGAGGGTGCAGACCTCCCACCAGCCTTGACCTGCTGAAGATAGGGGCAGGCGTGAAGCATCGCAGACCTTAGCCCATGGGCCTAGTCTGTCTCATACTTCACTGGCATGCTGAATACGCCTTCGCGTGCGTGAGGTGGGTAAGGAGTGAGGTGGATAAGGAGTGAGGTGGATAAGGAGTGAGGTGGATAAGGAGTGAGGTGCGTAAGGAGTGAGGTGGGTAAGGAGTGAGGTGGATAAGGAGTGAGGTGGATAAGGAGTGAGGTGGGTAAGGAGTGAGGTGGATAAGGAGTGAGGTGGATAAGGAGTGAGGTGGGTAAGGAGTGAGGTGGATAAGGAGTGAGGTGGGTTAGCTTCGTTCAGCTCAAGCATTGTATTTCAAAATCTTCTAATTCGTGTTTTTTGCATTCCTTTGACTTGTAGCTGAACTTACAACTTTCTCGCATAAAATTTCGATTCCTATTCTTTCTGTAGGAGTTTTCTAAAAAAGTAGGATAGTAAAAAATTATGAGTGCTTGGAATGCTGCACTGGAACTTTGCCGTTGAAAAGTTCAAAATAAATGAACTTCTCTTTCCTATTTCTAGCGGAGAACCGCTGCTCCAGTGAGCTCCCGGCAGTTCTCTTTATTTGCTATATCAAGCTTGTAAAACCCTTTTTACCGCTAAAAATCTAGATGGCAATATTCCGGGTTTATTCTAGGTTGTGGCCTAGTGGTCAGAGCGTCGGACTCGCGACTTGAAGGTCGGGGGTTCGATTCCCGATCCTACTGGAACAATTGTGTCCTTGAGCAAGAACACTTAACTCTGCATTGCTTCAGTTCACCCAGCTGTAAAATGGGTGCCAGCATTAGCTGGGGTAATTGAGGGTGTGTGGCGACCCCCCAGTCCTTGGACTGAACAGCCGTACGCAGCCTTCAGATGCGCCTCAGCTGCGGCTGAGCTGTCGGTTGCACATCTGGCCCAATTGGGGCGGGTGTAATCAACTATTATTATTATTAGTATTCGAATATGTACTTTCTTTCTTTTTTCTTTGGTTTCTCTTAACTCAAGTAAATCTAGAACTCAAAAGAAAGGTCAAAAGAACAACTTTTAAGTATAAAGCATCTAGAAACTCACCCCCGACTCCAAAACTGACATTTCAGGAAAGGTGAAAGTCGCCTGCCGGGTGAGCTGGCCTACTGCGAGCGCACAATGGACAATAACATGCATTCCTACGGACAGGCGCTGCACAAACAGCACCACACGGTGTCAGTGGATAAATACTATTTCCAATACAAACTGGACGCTCCGATAAACTTGAGAGGCGTCATTATCTGGGGCAAGTACGGCTGCTGCAGAGCAGACTTCTCCGAATAGGAGTTGTCACATCAAACAATGTGAAGATGTGCCGCTTTGATAAAGACTATCTACCAGGCAAATACTATGCCGTTCAGGACCAGTGCAAGCACGACTCGATCAAGGGGATATACATTAATCACAGATTTGGCGAGAAAGTAATCACAGTGTCGGAGGCGGCATTCTACGAGCGTATGCTTATTAACTCCGATTGGACTTGGGGAAAGCTCAGAAATAAGCAATATACGAGCGTGCTAACCCATTGAGCCAATGGGAGTCAAATGAGAATGAGAGTGAGAATGAGAATGAGAATGAGAAGGGAGCCAAAATGAGAGTCGACATCGTCATTCATCATGGTTACCGTGCAGAGAGCTGCAGAATGTCTGTCCTAGTGTCTTAGTGTCTTAGTGTCTTAGTGTCTTAGTGTCTTAGTGTCTTAGTGTCTTAGTGTCTTAGTGTCTTAGTGTCTTAGTGTCTTAGTGTCTTAGTGTCTTAGTGTCTGTCTGTCTGTCTGTCTGTCTGTCTGTCTGTCTGTCTGTCTGCCTAACCCCTCACCCCTCACCCCTCACCCCTCACCCCTCACCCCTCACGCCTCACCCTTCAACCCTCAACCCTCTCCCCTCTCCCCTCTCCCCTCATCCGGGAATATGAGTCGTGAATACACACAAACATGCATGAAGCGTAATCCTGGTACCATTGCTTCGATAAAATTTTTGCACGTTCAATTAAAATCTCAATTGAGGAAAATTCAAGGTGCATTCAAGGTGCAAGATGCATATATTCATGCAAAAGTTTGAAACAAAAATATTTCATAGTTTATGGTTTAATCCGGTTGTACCGTGTTTAGCCGGTCATCAAAACTACAATTCTATAAGATCAAAAGGTGAATTCGACCTGCATGCCGAAGTTTATTCAATAACACGGGGACTTAGACCGAACAATATGTAAGTTCGTTATGCGATATACATTGTAAATATAATTAATATCCAACAGCTATGGTCTCAATGTTGCTATTGAAAATTGTGTAGGTTTATGTAAATAATTTTCAGCCTCTAAACCTCCATTTACGAGTCGATAGGCAGACGCCCATTAATCTGTTGCATGCCACCCAGCAACGAAAAATTAGAATCCCTAAGCCAGGTTCACTTTTGTTCCAGACTGCACAGTGCGCGGTGGTCGGTGAGAGCGTCATGACAACCAAGCCGGAAGTCGGTTCCAATTCGGTTCAGACACCGGAACACGAAGCCAGAAAAAAAAATAATGCACAGAAGCTCACTGCACAAGAGCGAACTCAAGGTCGGACAATTTATTTAATTAAACTGCTTCTCCGACTCAAAAAGATCAAGTTTCTCTGGATGGTGATTGTGCTGGTGTCCGCATTTTCCAACTACTTCATCTTCCCTATTGTTGACAGTTGGATGGGAAATCTAGCCCAAACGTTGTCAAAAATTGACGCAGCAGAATTTTATTGGAGCAGCTTGGTAATGCTGCAGGTGCATAAGTACAGTTTGAACTTTGTTCAACTGATGGAAATGATCAAGGAAAGCCAGGGCAGCTACAGTGCCGCAGGAAAACTCATTAGAATGTGCAACGGCACCGAGTCCTGCAAAAAAAGCTTATTCTATTCGCTGTACGGCCTCTACAACACCAGCTTGTACACTGCCTACGTCGATTTCGCTGAGCCCGATGCCATCCCCAGCATCACGTGTCAACTGGCCTACGGGGCCGATCTTCACTGCCCGTTTTTCGGTCACGTTGTTTCCGTTACCAAAAGTCCGGTTCTCTACCACGGCGGCAACCGGTTTAAGGAGGTGAACTTTTTCAGTCTGATAACGCACTCGCAGCGAACCCTGAGGAGCGACTCCAGCTCCATGTGCGGCAGGCACACGAGATTTGACCTCGTGTTCTCAAGGACCATCATGCTGCAAACTATATTAGTGATCGTCTCAACAATGTTCTACTTTGTAGTTGGGACCATCAGCTGCATTGTGGAGCTGAAGCGGAACGGCTTTCTCGCGATAATGTTTCATAAAGGCTTGCCGATTCGAAGCTACTGGGCTGCGGTCTGGTCGGTGACAGGCGTGGAGGTCCTGCTGATCTCCTTTCTGCTGTCCTTGTCCATCTTTCTCCAGTGCCCAGGCTACTACAGCATCTCGTCAATGCTTTTGGCCTTCGTTGCGGTCTTCTTTCAGCTGAGTGGCATGGCCGCGTTGTCGCTACTGCTTACGGTGCTAGAGAAAAGTCTATTTCACATCAGTCTAACCATGACACTAATTGCCCTGTGCTCATGTTCCTTTGTTCTGATATTACGATTGCTGCTGCACAACGTAACGGTGCTGAAAGTGGCTTTTCTATTCATAATGCCGCTGTCGCATGTTGGCGAGTTTCTTCAAGCCGTCTTGCTGTCCGTCATTCTGCCAGACAGTGTCACAGCTTATCATTACCTGATCGTACTGTTTCTCATCGTATTTACTATCGCCACTATCGCGCTGACTTTGTACCTGGACTTTATTCTGCCCTCGGGCAACGGCATGTGTCTGCCATACGGCTACGTCACGGATCGGCGCTTCTGGACAGCTGGGCAGCGGGAGCCAAGTCAGTCTGCGGTTGAAGATCCCCTGGCAGGTGAGGAGCTGCCGGACACGCCGAATTTCGAACCAATGACGGACGGCTTCAATCCCATTATTCGAATCAGTCAGCTTTGCAGAGTCTATTCGAAGAAATTCTGCCAAAAAACGGACAAGGAGGACGTTATAGCTTTGAGCAACGTTTCAGGCAAGTAAAGTTTTAACGTGCGCTGAAAATCCTGTTTTGTGTAAGGTAGTCAACTACCATTTTCCCAATAGAAACAATTTCAAAAAGGGTTGGGTGTGCAATTTTTTTATAATTGCCTCGATAACTCCTCGTATAATCCATTTGCAGCGCATATTTACGAAGGCCAGATTACAGCAATCATCGGACACAACGGCTCGGGAAAGACCACCCTGCTAAACATCTTGAACGGTACCGACCAATCAACGTCTGGCAGAGTGTCCGTGAACGGCCTGCTGATGGAGAACTGGGTCAACCGGCTGCGGCTGAACCGCATCATCGGCATCTGTCCGCAGGAGAACTCGCTGTGCAGCAGCCTCACAGTTGGGCAGACAATCGAGCTGGCACAGCTTAGCTGCGGCCACAGTCCAGAAACTTGGGAAGAAGAGGCCAGTCGCCTTTTCAAGGCGCTGCGTCTTAGCAGTCATCGGGGCTCAAAAGTCGCCGAGCTTAGCAGCGGATTCTCAAGAAAGCTTTGCACCGCTGTGGCTCTGATTGGCGACGCCAAGGTGCTGTTCCTGGACGAGCCAACGAACGGTGTTGATCCGGTATCGAGAAGGCTGATATGGAGACTGCTGCAGGAGTGCAAGACCAAGTGCTCAATCATTCTGAGCACGCAGGCGATGGACGAAGCCGACACGCTGGCGGATCGCAAGATTTTCCTGTCGGGCGGATCCGTGCTCTGCGCCGGGTCGTCCCTGTTCCTGAAGAGCGCCTTCGACTGCGGCTTCGACTTCAACGTCACATTGAAGCAGCCTTCGTATGTGCCTCTGCTGATCAAGCAGATTCAGCAGGAATTCGCCAAAGTGAAAGTGAAGAACAGGCTTTCAACTAGCCTGGTTTTTCACTTGCCGGCCACGGAGATCAACTCGCTATTCGTGTTGGCCCAATCTCTGGAGCGCCGAAGCAACTGGATCACAGCGTTCGGCTTGCTGCAAGCGTCGCTCTACGACATCTTCATGCGATTGCGGGATCTGCGGCCAAGCGAAGTTGAGAAGCTATTTAAGGAGGGTCGCATTGGACTGCTGAGCGCCGATGAAGAGCCGGATGAGCTGGAGGACCAATCCAGCAAGCCCAGTCAGTCTCGCCTCGCCGAAATGTTCACAGAAATGGAGAAGAAAATCTGTCCTTCTTTCCTGATGCGTTTCCGCGCAATTGCGTACCTCAACGTGTTGCGCGTTGTTCGATCCCGAATTCGATTAGCAACCCGAATCATCTCACCAGCTGTGCTCCTGGTACTTTTGCTAATCCTAGCCGTTGTGGAGCGGGGAGCGAACAATTCGAAAATGGTCTTGCGCAACAACCTTACTAATTTTGGGGAAGCTTTCAGCAAAGGCATTTGCCTGTACAGGGAAGGCGATCTCGTTGGTGACATTAACGCCTCTTGGTGCTCCGTTATACTGAGAAGTCATCGCCTGAAGGTCAGAGGGGAAAATTTTGTGAAAATGCAAATACCCGATGGTGCACAATTTTACGAATACATTCAGGAGCCAGCTCAACTGGACCGCATCAAAGCAGCATGCAACTCGCCAGAAGATCTTGTCGGGTGCCCAATAGTTTTCACGGACACGTGGGACGCTTCGCAGTTGAATTCGGCTCGCAAACTGTACGTTGGCTCATTTAGCACGTTTGAGCAGCACAACTCCTTCAGAGATGCCTCCGTGTCCATGGGCGCTTACACCAAGTTTTCAAGGTTCATAATGGGTAAGAAGCTGGGCCAGGAACATCCAGTTTCAGAAAACGCTTACAAAGTGATGGCACTGACTGCCTACAACTTTAGAAGTACATTTATTCCCCTGTACGGCGCTTTCGTCCAGCTTATCATTATTGCTATTGTGCCAGCAACGTTCCTTGACGACCTCATGGAGGACAGAGACACTAAAATTAAGAACCAGCTGTCTTCAATGGGCGTTGAAGACGTGCAGTATTGGATCATCATGTTTCTCGTGCACTGGATTCAATACGCCATCATCTACCTTTCCAGTGTCGTTCTAATAGTTGTAATAAACTTTATTGGCTATGGAAACAGCTTTTATCTAGTTGGGGTTGTACTGCCGACTCTCGTGTTAGGCCTGAGCAACAACCAGCTTTTGGTGTACATCCTTAGCTCTTTGTTAAACAAATCAAACCCGGTAGTGTCCGTGATGCACTTGTTCTTCTCAATATTTCTAGTCTTCATCATTTTGGCGGCTCAGCTGGACAATGTCTTCGGAATTGTGCTGATTTCGGTTCTTCCTCCATTCACTGCCATCGCACTCACATTCTACGGCACGAAGGCAATTTTCTATACGCTTTCCTACTTTGAACTGAAACGAATCAGCGAAGTAAAGGGGGGAATAAGATTGGTATACTTTTCCCAGCCGCACGTTTTAAGCTCGCTAATTGCTTTGGCAGTCCACTCGGTTTTGCTGGCAGTCCTGATGGTCTTTCTGGACGAGAGGGCCACCATTTCGCAGAAGATCCACAGCCTAATTGGCTCAGCAGAAGCTGACTTCAACAAAGACAGCGACAGCATCGGCTTGAAAGAGGAGACCCGGAGTCTGACCAAAGAGCGGAGAAATCCGGACAACATGCTGGAGATCCGGCATCTCTCAGCGGCCTACCAGAGCGGCAACAATGTTGTTAGCGACGTCACCCTGTCCACGTCTCCTGGCGAGATTTTCGGACTACTCGGCCCGAATGGCGCCGGGAAGAGTACAACCCTGTCTGTCATTGTTGGCGACCTTCGAGCCAAGGAAGGCTGCTGCGAAGTACAAGTTGTCAATCAGTGGATGGCGAGCCGCCTCGCTGCCAGGCGGGGTCGGATCGGGTACTGCCCGCAGTACAATCCGCAGTACAGCGACGTCACTGTCAGGTGAGAAGGCCTCGTGTAAAATCCGCCCCTTACAACACTCGCCCCTCACAACAACCTGCCCCTCACAACAACCCGCCCCTCACAACAACCCGCCCCTCACAACAACCTGCCCCTCACAACAATCCGCACCTCACAACAACCCACTCCAAACCACATCCGCCACAAATAACACCCGCCATAAACAGCACCCACCACAAACAACACCCGCCCCTCACAACACTACAAGCCTTACAGCAACAATAATTCGGGTCCAATGTTATGCTAGTGCGTTTCCTTCAGGCATTACAGGGACATAGTGTTGTGAACACGATTAATTACTAAATTATGTTATTGATCCGCAGGGAACACCTAGAATTTTACGCTAGCATAATTGGCGCCAAAGAGTCAAAGGATGTTATCGACGTACTACTGCAGTGTCTGTGCTTGACAGAACACGAGAAGAAGACTAGCAAGCAGTTGTCATATGGTTTTAAAAGACGCTTATCTTTAGCTGCCATCCTGCTTGGCAACCCGTGTCTGCTTGTCATAGACGAGGCTTCAACCGGAGTGGACCCCGAGGGCAAGCGCATTCTGTGGAAGGCCATCCAGTCCTTGGCCAGTCGTCGGAATTCCATTGTGGTCACAACGCACAGCATGGAGGAGGCCGAGGCGCTG
This sequence comes from Macrostomum lignano, assembly GCA_002269645.1. Classification (NCBI taxonomy): domain Eukaryota; kingdom Metazoa; phylum Platyhelminthes; family Macrostomidae; genus Macrostomum; species Macrostomum lignano. The sequence goes on from NIVC01004393.1 coordinate 24,864, forward strand.
TGCCACCGAGTCGGCGTCTTGAACCACGGCCTTCTGGTGGGCCTGGGCTCCGTTCAAGAGCTCAAGAGCAGGTAAGTGGCCCGAAATAATATTGATAGCAGTGGCCTATCCGAGCTCTCATCTAGCCTGTCCGAATTCTCATTTGGCCTGTCCGAGTTATAATTTAGCCCGACTGAATTCTCATTTATCCTGTCCGAGTTCTAATTTAGCCTTTTCGAATTCTCATTTATCCTGTCCGAGTTTTCGTTTAGCGTTTCTGAATTCTCATTTATCCTGTCCGAGTTCTAATTTAGCCTGTCCAAATTCTCATTTCTCTTGTCCGAGTTCTAATTTAGCCTTTTCGAATTCTCATTTATCCTAAATAAAAGTAAGAATCAACATAAATTGTATTTATTTAGTTTCATTGCCGATGCATTTCGTCCCTTTGCATTAGGACATCGTCAGGGTCTTTTTATTTAAGAAACAATTTGAACGAATATTCAGTATATATAGATAGTTGAGAGTACCAAGAGTAGTTGAATTGAGTTTTTAATTGATGGTTTAAACTTGTACATAGTAATCAAATTTTTGATACAGTATTGGTTGGGTAAAGTGCATATCAGTTTCAAGCCAGTCCGGTCATTAACAAATCAGCTAAAAAATTCGGAGTTGACGGCTAGCCATCGCAAGTTGGTTATTTAACGTGGGCTGTTTGGTCTTAATGTACAGGGCTTCTAATAGGCAGAGCATGTGATCTCTACGCTCGTATTACAAAAATCAATAGCCTTTATCATTTCGTGTGGTTCAGCCTCACAACAAGAATTGCAGGTTAGCAGGTGCTCGTTAATAGCAGAGTTTTTTAGCCAATGCTCTCTGACCCTCGTGTATAGGTGTCGTTTAGTTTTTCCTATGTAGGAGATGCTCTGGGGCCCGTGCTATAGAATACTCTTAACTCCTAAATCTTTAAGAGTGTCCTAACTCTAGCTCCTAGCTGGCTTTTCTGTGCTATAGAATCAAGAGTAAATTTTAAGAGCTAGGAGGCTCCTTAAGGACGTTAGGAGACTCCTGGGTGAATTTAGGAGAACTCATTAAGGTCCGTGGCATGCTATAGAATTAGGAGAGGAAGTCTAGGAGCTAGGAGCTAGGAGCTGGCTTTTAGGAGTCATTCTAGGAGCGCGTGTCCCATAGAATGAGAAAATTTCGCTCCTAACTCTTGACTCCTAAGCAAGAGTTCAAGGGCCAATTTTCACTCTTAGACAGGATTATAATGTTTTCGGACAGCGAATCGGATTCTGATGAGGAAGGAGTCAATGATAGACGCCGTCGACAGTTTAAGGAATTAATATTTTTGAAGAAGATACAGCCGAGAGTGCTATGCGTTTTAGACTTAACGAGATCCAGCTTTCAAGCCTAACAGATAGAATTCGACACAGAATCGAACATCCAACATCAGTGTGTCCTAACAAATTCCAACATTCCAATATCGCGTCTTGCCACATAGCAATCTTCGCATTCTTAGTTATGGTTGTACTAAACGCACCAAAGAGAACCTCTTTGCGTGCAGCGACGGCTCTCACAAATGATATTTTTTGAGCAATTTGCATTTTCACTCCTGAGATTCAATTTTTAAGGACCGTAAATTTAGGATTGTGATATAGCACACAATTCTCTATCATCCTTAAACGATTGCGCAACACTCCTTGAACACACCCCCACTCCTAGGCTGCACTCCTTGCAAGAACTCCTAACTCCTAACTCCTAACTCCTGATTCTATAGCACACAAAATTCAATCACTCCTTGTCAAGAGTACTCTTGAGTCCTAGCTCCTAACTCTCAACTCCTGATTCTATAGCACACAAAATTCAATCACTCCTTGTCAAGAGTACTCTTGAGTCCTAGCTCCTAACTCTCAACTCCTGATTCTATAGCACACAAAATTCAATCACTCCTTGTCAAGAGTACTCTTGAGTCCTAGCTCCTAACTCCTAACTCCTGATTCTATAGCACGGGCCCCTGGTCCTCATAGCAAACAAATTTATACATGACACCAGCCGCGAGAGGACGTGGAACCCTGGATTTCAACTTGCAGACGAACTTAGCAATCTTTTCGGTGCGAAACACAGCACGGATTTGAGTGTTTAAGTCTTTACGGAGCAGCTTTTCTAACTTCTTTTTAAACTCTATAGAACAAACACCAAAGTAAGGCAAAGTGATCAAGGGACATTTATAGGTGGAATCACGAACTTTCATCCGAGTAGGTTCAGTCAGTTTGTCATTGAGAAAAGAGTTGACAATTTTCATCACAAAGTTCTTAGGATAGCCATTGTAGCTGAGCAGATTGGTGAGGATTTCAACTTCGTTTTGGAAGTCTCCAAGAGCTGCAAGTGGAAAAAGCCATTTTCGTTTAGCATGTCCGAATTCTCATTTATCCTGTCCGAGTTCTAATTTAGCCCTCAGAATTCTCATTTATCCTGTCCGAGTTCTAATTTAGCCCTCAGAATTCTCATTTATCCTGTCCGAGTTCTAATTTAGCCTGTCCGAATTCTCATTTATCCTGTCCGAGTTTTTGTTTAGCATGTCCGAATTCTCATTTATCTTGTCCGAGTTCTAATGTAGCCTTTTCGAATTCTCATTTATCCTGTCCGAGTTTTTGTTTAGCATGTCCGAATTCTCATTTATCCTGTCCGAGTTCTTATTTAGCCCGTCCGACTTCTCATTTATCCTGTCCGAGTTCTTATTTAGCCTGTCCGAATTCTCATTTATCTTGTCCGAGTTCTAATTTAGCCTTTTCGAATTCTCATTCATCCTGTCCGAGTTTTTGTTTAGCCTGTCCGAATTCTCATTTATCTTGTCCGAGTTCTAATTTAGACTGTCCGAATACTCATTTATCCTGTCCGAATTCTAATATAGCCTGTCCGAATTCTCATTTATCTTGTCCAAATTCTCATTTAGCCTGTCGAGTTCTCATTTATCCTGTCCGAATTCTAATCTAGCCTGTCCGAATTCTCATTTATCTTGTCCGAATTCTCATTTAGCCTGTCCGAGTTCTCATTTATCCTGTCCGAATTCTAATCTAGCCTGTCCGAATTCTCATTTAGTTTGAACAAGAGAGGGTAGCCGATTTCAACTCCGCAGCCATCCTTCCTTAAGCCTAAAAACCAGCATCTCAACTTAGTTCATCCATGCCCTTTCCAAGGTTCGGCCTGTTCTACACGTTGGAGGTTCTCGTCCGAACCGACCGAGGCAACTCAGCCGCGGTTGTCGCCACCAAGAGGGCCGTCATAGTCGACGCTGTCTCGAAGAAGTTTCCCAACACCGCGGTGATTGAAGAATTCGCCAACAAAGTGATCTTCTCCATCCCAATGTTCAGCATTGTCCGGCTGTCGCTGGCGCTGATGTGGCTGGCGGAGACCCGGGCAGCGATCGGGATCCTGTACTTCTCGTTCTATCAGATGTCTCTGGACCAGGTGTTCAGCCGGATGATTCTGCTGCACAACCGGCAGTTGTTTGGCAACGCTGACGGGTCTCTGAGTTCGATAGATGACGAATCTGTTGAGCAGGACGATGGATGATTGGATTTTAGGGAACACAAGCATTGCTCACAAATATTGTATTTTAGTTTGCATATTTTATAGCGTACAGGATTATCAGATCTATGGTTATCAAGTTCTACTCAAGTAGAATGACCGGAAAACTCGTTTCTTAGAAAATTTCAGGAGGCATAGAAAATACACTACGGAGATAGGAAGCTTTCATTTTTCGGCACAAAAATAGTTATTGCTTTTGATTGCAGGCAGACCCAAAGTTCATCTTTTGATATGCTGTGCCTTTCCTATTGCTTTATCGATATTCATAAAGCTTTTCGTTTGGAAAAGTAGAATTCAATGTTTTCATTGTACATTACAATTGTATATGTCCGTATGGACAATTAAAATGGCACGGCTCGTCTCATTGGTTTTATGGATCTATTTTATTATTCTTAGCTGACTGTGTAACAATATGTGTAACAGAGATGATGAAATAGATTCATAAAAAGAAAAAATTGAGCTGTGCCATGCATTTTTATGATTTTCAGGTACAGGAAACATAGAAACGAGGTTTCCTGTCCTTCTATTAGAGTATTCTTTTGGTTAAATACAGCCGCAACGATTGCTAAAATTTATTTAATAAATTGCATCGATTGCAAATCAAATTTCTGAGAGTCTGCAGCGATCTCTAGAAAGTAAAAATTGCGGAAGAATAGTGAGGCTTAAGATTTCCTTGCCCCAGCAACAGTAAAATCAATAGCTGCAGAGTCCTGCCGGGGCAGTCATTGAGAGGAATGGCTCATTCAGAAAGACAGTCATAGTTGCCGCTCACTGGCATCATCAATATTTCAACTGGCTTGCCTCCTAAGCTGCTGAGATGGGGGTTGCTAAGGAAGAGAAGAACCCAAGAGCTGCCTGGCAGATGGCGGGCCATTGTTCTAATTGCCTGCCGAGAAGCTGGAAAGGCTGTTAGTTGATGCAGGGTAGTTTAGCGACGTAGTGCAAGGCAGGTAGAAGAGGCCTGCTTATATTTTTCCCCTATAAGTTTTCCTGGCTCTGAGATGCAATTTAAACAGACTAAAATAGACAAAAAGTAGAGCTGTGGCGGTAGCGGCCCTCCACCTGCCTACGAGTCACAGCTGTCTACCTGTCTCAAAACGCCTCTGGAAAAAACGAACTACCCAGTGCCGAGGCTGCACTTCTTTCATTTCGGTTTGAGGATGCAGAAGAGACGCCTTGCTGGAAAGGAGCTCTTCAAGAGCCTGTGAGTGACATCGCTCGTGCTTGCTCGCGAGTAGGGCGTACCATTGAAACAAGTTTTTTACTCATTTAGTCACGCTCGTGATTCCGCTTGTAGTTCTTAATTCAAAGAGATTCATGCTGCTTACACAGGTATATTTTTTTAAAGATGCGAGAGTTGAATTCACGGTGAACCATAAGCCAAAATCTCAGCAAATAGAACAGTTGTTGAAATGTATTTTTTTGTTGAACTCCGCCCAGTCCTCCTCACGTCACGCTGAACTCCGCCCAGTCCTCGCTCACGTCACTCTGAACTCCGCCCAGTCCTCGCTCACGTCACTCTGAACTCCGCCCAGTCCTCGCTCACGTCACTCTGAACTCCGCCTAGTCCTCGCTCACGTCACTCTGAACTCCGCCCAGTCCTCGCTCACGTCACTCTGAACTCCGCCCAGTCCTCGCTCACGTCACTCTGAACTCCGCCCAGTCCTTGCTCACGTCACTCTGAACTCCGCCCAGTCCTCGCTCACGTCACTCTGAACTCCGCCCAGTCCTCGCTCACGTCACTCTGAACTCCGCCCAGTCCTCGCTCACGTCACTCTGAACTCCGCCCAGTCCTCGCTCACGTCACTCTGAACTCCGCCCAGTCCTCGCTCACGTCACTCTGAACTCCGCCCAGTCCTCGCTCACGTCACTCTGAACTCCGCCCAGTCCTCGCTCACGTCACTCTGAACTCCGCCCAGTCCTCGCTCACGTCACTCTGAACTCCGCCCAGTCCTCGCTCACGTCACGCTGAACTCCGCCCAGTCCTCGCTCACGTCACTCTGAACTCCGCCCAGTCCTCGCTCACGTCACGCTGAACTCCGCCCAGTCCTCGCTCACGTCACTCTGAACTCCGCCCAGTCCTCGCTCACGTCACGCTGAACTCCGCCCAGTCCTCGCTCACGTCATGCTGAACTCCGCCCAGCCCTCGCCGTTCTCGATCTCCGACTCGACCTGAGCGTTGGTGAACAGCAGCAGGCGGCACAGCTTCGACCTCCTGTTGTACAGCGCGCGTCTGCAGTTTTTGTCTCGGCCAGCCGCCGCTACGCAGCTCACAGAGCTCGGCATCCCGGTCAGGTCTTTGTAGCAGTACTCGGTGCTCGGCTTGTAGCTGGTCCGCTTGAACTCCACTCGCTTCCAGGCAGCCGGCTGCAGCTTTGCGGCAGGTCGAGTCGCCGGCCGGAACTCGCACAGGTAGCCGAAGCTTCGAGAGGCATAATGCCGTTGTCGTTGACTCGCTGCCAGCCAGATTTGGAGGTGTTTCGCTCATCGGCGAGGTCGGAGACGCCGACCCACAGGCCCCGGCTGTAGCTCCGGTAACTGAGGGAGCTGCGGCTGTTCGCCAGCTCGCCCCCGAGCGCCGCGCACTGCAGGTTGGCCTCGCACCAGGAGTAGCTTTGGTTATTGTTCTTGTAGAGACACTTTCTGGCCGAGCTGCTAAACGGACTCGGACAGAGCAGCTGACCGCGGACTGAGCACAGCAGCATCAATACAGTGAGGGCACTCGAGTCCATCTGCATCCTGGGCACCATTCCCAAACTCTCGCTAAGCCAGCCTGCTTTTTAAATCGAAGCTCATTAAAATTTTTGTGGCAGGTGTCTTGTATCCCAAGACGTTTTTATAGATTTCGAGTGGGATGCAGCTAGCCGACTGTGTGTCAAAAAATGTGTCGAAGCAATCTGCTTTAATTAGAAGGGTTGAAACCCAGTCAGAAGTCTAGCATTACATATAGGCCTAACCATGGCGGCTCCGATGCAAAATGCCTCAGCGAGTTTCTGACAGATTCTCTACACAGATGCTGACAGATGCTGACAGATGCTGACAGATTCTCTACACAGATGCTGACAGATTCTCTACACAGATGCTGACAGATGCTGACAGATGCTGACAGATTCTCTACACAGATGCTGACAGATGCTGACAGATGCTGACAGATTCTCTTGACAGATGCTGACAGATTCTCCTGACAGATGCTGACAGATTCTGACAGATGCTGACAGATGCTGACAGATTCTCCTGACAGATGCTGACACATTCTCTACACAGATGCTGACACATTCTCTACACAGATGCTGACATATTCTCTACACAGATGCTGACAGATGCTGACAGATTCTCTGGACAGATGCTGACAGATTCTTTAAACAAATGCTGACAGATTCTCCTGACAGATGCTGACAGATTCTCCTGACAGATGCTGACAGAATCTCTTAACAGATGCTGACAGAATCTCTTAACAGATGCTGACAGAATCTCTTAACGGATGCTGACACATTCTCTTGACAAATGCTGACAGATGCTGACAGATGCTGACAGATTCTGACAAATGCTGACACATTCTCTTGACAAATGCTGACAGATGCTGACAGATGCTGACAGATTCTGACAGATGCTGACAGATGCTGACAGATTCTGACAGATGCTGACAGATGCTGACAGATGCTGACAGATTCTGACAGATGCTGACAGATGCTGACAGATTCTGACAGATGCTGACAGACCAGCTACCAGTTCAAGCAAGCATTCGACATTACATTTTTGTGTGTGTGATACGTCAGTAAGTTGTGTGTGGGCTTGGGAGCTGTGATCCTCTCCAAAGTGTCTGCATTGTAAAAGCCCTTTGAGCTAGCATAGTCCACAAGGCACCTTACTTGTAGGCAATAAACTAGAGCTCAAATTAATTAATTAAGGGCAATCACATCACTCTGGTTGAGCAGTCTTTTACACCACCCGTGAGAATTGCGGTTTAATTAATAAACTTTGTCAAAACAGTCTGTTAAATACTATATAAGGACTGGAAGCAGGTTATGGCTATTAAGATAGAATAGATTTGCAGAGCATCAGTTCAGAACTTCATGTGAATTTTTTTATATTTTAAATCTGGCATACTAAACACAGCGCAGGGCTGTCATGGAAACCAGACTAAGGTGAGCCCGTTCCAGTCCTGAGAACAGGAAACAAAGTTTTATGGCTAAGGTTGAACTCGGTTGGCTATTAGATGTATCTGCCTTGTCTTTAGGTACATGCATGTGTCTATATGTACATTTTTATATCTATAGGTATATTTATGTGTCTAGAGGTACATGAATGTGTCTACAGGTAGATGAATGTGTCTATATGTACATGAATATATCTATAGGTATATGTATGTGTTTATAGGTACATTTATGTGTCCATAGGTACATGTGTGTGTCTATAAGTACATGAATGTGTATATAAGTACATGAATGTGTCTATAGGTACATTTATGTGTCCATAGGTACATGTGTGTGTCTATAAGTACATGAATGTGTCTATAAGTACATAAATGTGTATATAAGTACAAGAATGTGTCGACTGGTTATTGTGTTATTGGATAGAGCCATTGAACCGTGAGGTGGGAACTATAATGTCTCCCAGGTGAGAACCAGGTGAAGTCATTCAGAGGAATAGTTTAATTTGGAATATAGGAATCGAGCTCGCGACTTCGTACACAAAGCACGCAACACCCATCGTCTCCGCAGAGTCACCCAGGTGATGGTGGCCCGCAACTCGCACAGCCTGTTCAACCTGACCACGCTGAAGAACATCAAGGAATTCCACAGCACCATGAACGAATTTGACGAGTACGGCTGGGCGCCGATCCACCGGGCGGCGGAGCGCGGCCTGCTGGCCTCGGTGGAGCGGTTCGCGGTCGCCAACCCCGGCCAGCTGGAGCTGACTACCAGAGACCGCGACCGGCTCACCCCGCTGCTCGTGGCGGCTGACCGCGGCCAGACCGACGTCCTGCGACTGCTGGCGAAACTCGGCGCCCGGCTGGACGCCACCTCGGCGCTGGGATCCGGCGCCGTGGATCTGGCCGCCAGCGCCGGCCGCGCGGAGACCGTCGCCGTCCTATTGAAGCTTCTCGGCGGCGCCACCGTCTGGCCGAAGCTGCTCCGCCTGTTGAAGTCGCAGGGGGAGGCGGACGTGCTGGCCGGAGCCGCCTGTCTGCGGCGCCTCCTGCGCGACGGCCGACAGGACGGCCACGCCAGCCGACGCTGGCCGGAAGTCGTCGCTGGTGGCTTCTTGACGACGGCGGCAGCGGCGATGCGCAGCGCCGCGGCTCCTCGAGGCGCCACGCCAAGGTCGGCCGAGGCGACGCTCCAGCTGTTGACCAGCGGCCTCCGTTGCCCGGAGGTCGAGGCCGGCCTATTGAGCTCCCCGGAGGTCCTGCCGGCCATCAACCGGCTCTTGTCGGTGGCGCGGCCCTCGCCGGACTCGCCGGAGGTCCTCATCGCGCACTGGCGGCTGCTCAGCGCTGTCGGACGCTGCCTGCGCGCGTTGACGACTTGCTCGACGCGGCTGGCAACCGCCTGCGCCGGCATCGGCATCGGCGTCAGCGTCTGCCGCTGCCTGGCCCGGCTGGGGGACCGCGACAGTGGCAGCGAGCCGCCTTCACCGCCGCCGCCCGACATGCTGGCTGAGCTGCTTGAAGCCGTCGCGGGCCTGGCCGAGGTGAGCAAATTTCTATGATCTACTCTCGCTCTGACTGATCTACTCACGCTCTGACTGATCTACTCACGCTCTGACTGATCTACTCACGCTCTGACTGATCTACTCACGCTCTGACTGATCTACTCACGCTCTGGCTGATCTACTCACGCTCTGACTGATCTACTCACGCTCTGACTGATCTACTCACGCTCTGACTGATCTACTCACGCTCTGACTGATCTACTCACGCTCTGACTGGTCTACTCACGCTCTGACTGATCTACTCACGCTCTGACTGATCTACTCACGCTCTGACTGATCTACTCTCGCTCTGACTGATCTACTCACGCTCTGACTGATCTACTCACGCTCTGACTGATCTACTCACGCTCTGACCGATCTACTCACGCTCTGACCGATCTACTCACGCTCTGACTGATCTATCTACTCACGCTCTGTCTGGTCTACTCACGCTCCAAATACTTTACTCTGATGAATAATTTGATCAAAGAGGCGCTCCTAATCCACGATAGCCAAGTTAATCAGAACCAAAATAGCTGATTTATAATGCATCTCACCTCCTGCTCAGACCGTCCCGGATCAAAAGTCGATCATCGGTCGCGAACCCGGCGCCGTCCGCTGCCTTTCCCAGCTGTTCATCGGCCCGGATGGCGCGCCCTGCCTGCATAAGGGCCTCCTGAGGGCGCTGACTCACGTGGTGGCGGTGCTGGCCGATGGGCATTCGGGTGAGCAATTGTACAGACAGACAGACAGACAGAGAGACAGAGAGAAACTAAGACACTAAGACAGACAGACAGACAGAGAGAAACTAAGACACTAAGACAGACAGACAGACAGAGAGAAACTAAGACACTAAGACAGACAGACAGACAGAGAGAAACTAAGACACTAAGACAGACAGACAGACAGAGAGACAGACAGACAGACGGACAGGCAGACAGACAGACAGACAGACAGACAGACAGACAGACAGACAGACAGACAGACAGACAGACAGACAGACAGACAGACAGACAGACAGACAGACAGACAGACAGACAGACAGACAGACAGACAGACAGACAGACAGACAGACAGAAGACAGACAGACAGACAGACAGACAGACAGACAGACAGACAGACAGACAGACAGACAGACAGACAGACAGACAGACAGACAGACAGACAGACAGCATTCCCACCGCAGCCAACCAGAGCCGTCTGGTGCAGTCGGGCTGCGGTCCCAGCCTGGTGTTTCTGTGCCGGGCCAAGCAGCCGGAGCTGCAGCAGGCCGCCATCACGGCCGTCCGCCTTCTGGCCAGCGGCAGCCCTGAGGCGCAGCACTCGCTGACAGCCGACGGCGCTGTCCGGCCTTTGTTGGCCCATCTGAGGCGGGCTCGAACTCGCGACCTACAGGCGCTGAGCGCACGTGCTATCTGGGCGATAGCAGGCGCTGATTTGGAACGGCGCAAAGACGCGGCAACAGCGATTGGGTCGATCTGATGCTGGATTTCCTGCAGGTGCGCGCGTTCAAATTATACTACTCAGTTGGTAGCTTTATAGCGTCTGAAATTCTGCATGTAAAATTTTACTAGAATATCTTTTATGATTCCAATTCATAATAATTCCAGACGACAAGGTGTCATTGCTGATGGGGGGTCAATGAGATGCCAATGCTCAATGGGGTGTCAATGAGATGCCAATGCTCAATGGGGGGTCAATGAGATGCCAATGCTCAATGGGGGAGTCAATGAGATGCCAGTCTGTGGGAGACTCCAGCTGGAAATTCGAACTGTCCACTTGATAAACTTTTTATCGCAGGTGAAGCACCAGCCCATTTACCTGCTGATGGAGGAGGCGAGAGCGGCGGATGCTGATGCCGCGTCCGGGACCCCAGAAGCTGCTGCAGCAGCGGCGCAACGAAAGGCCGCAGTGGCGGCTACGCTTCGCCTGCTGTCAGACCGGATGCCCGATGAGTACAACAGGAGCGGCCAGGCGGTGGGTGGGCTCGGGTGACTGCCGGGTGTTTCTATTTCTGCTTCAGTAGGCACCACCCTCGCCACCATCATCACCATAATCATAATCATCATCATCATCACCATCATCATCAATCATCATCATCACCATCATCATCACCATCATCATCAATCATCATCATCACCATCATCATCACCATCATCATCAATCATCATCATCACCATCATCATCACCATCATCATCAATCATCATCATCACCATCATCATCACCATCATCATCAATCATCATCATCACCATCATCATCACCATCATCATCATCATCATCATCACCATCATCATCATCATCATCATCATCATCATCATCATCATCATCATCATCATCACCATCATCATCATCATCATCATCATCATCACCATCATCATCAATCATCATCATCACCATCATCATCACCATCATCATCATCATCATCATCACCATCATCATCATCATCATCATCATCATCATCATCATCACGATCATCATCATCATCATCATCTTCATCATCATCACCATCATCATCATCATCATCATCAATCATCATAATCACCATCATCATCACCATCATCATCATCATCATCATCACCATCATCATCATCATCATCATCATCATCATCATCATCACGATCATCATCATCATCATCATCTTCATCATCATCACCATCATCATCATCATCATCACCAACACCATCATCATCACTACCATTATCATCATCATCATCATCATCATCACCACCATAATCATCATCATCATCGACAGACCAGTGAGGAGCATCTGCAACTCATCGCCGCCGACGGCCTGGGCGTCCTGGCCGAAGGCTCGAAATCGCAGCGCGACCGCATCATCGACAGCCGCGGCCTGCCGGCCCTACTGCGGCTGCTCCGCTCCGACCGTCCCGCGGTGGCGGCCCTTGCCGCCGTTGCGATGCGCCGTCTGGCTGCAGGCGTCGGCGACTGGCCTGACCGTCGGGTGCAGAGCCTCCTGCTGACCGGCCTCGGCGGCGAATTCACGGCATTGTCGTCGTCGTCGTCGTCATTATCCTCGTCGACGTTGGCCGCATCCTCCGCCTCGACAGAGGCGGCAGCGGCAGCCGGCAGCAGCGGACTCCGAGCGCTGGCCTGGTTGGCCTCGGCGCCGGTGACCCAAGCCGAGCCGAGGCTGCGCCTGCTGGCCGCCAGAGCCGCGGCCGCCGCGGTGCACGACAACCCAACAGCGGAGGCCGCTCTGGACGCCTGCCCGGGCTTCAACGACCTCTACGCCGAGCTGCTGGCCAAGCTGGGCGGCGATCGACATCCAGTTCGTCAGGAGGAAGTCGTCGATGACAGCGACGATCCAGTCGGCTTTGCGGAGAAGCAGCTGACGCCGTGGGAACTTCGACGTCTGGCTGCGTCGGTGCTGACGGCGCTGGCTACTGGCGGCTCGCGGCAGCGGCGCCAAATTCGTGACGCCGGCTGCGTTGGCGCCGCTGCGCGGGAAGCCCTCCTGATCCGCGCGCGACGACACCCGGACGAGGTCGAACGGGCGACGGCGGCGTATCAGGTCCGATTGATTTCAGTGATGCTGGCTAGATTAGTAATCCATTCTATTCCTTCATCAGTGATGCTGGCTAGATTAGCAATCCATTCTATTCCTTCATCAGTGATGCTGGCTAGATTAGCAATTCATTCTATTCCTTCATCAGTGATGTTGGCTAGATTAGCAATCCATTCTATTCCTTCATCAGTGATGTTGACTAGATTAGCAATCCATTCTATTCCGTCATCAGTGATGTTGACTAGATTAGCAATCCATTCTATTCCTTCATCAGTGATGTTGGCTAGATTAGCAATCCTCACCACCCCCGCAGTCGGTGGTGCTCAGCCGTCTGATGCAGTCGGACCCTCAGTGCGCGCCTCCGCCACCAGATGCGACAGCCGTGGCGGGCCGCGGCCTGCAGACCCTCTCCGAGCTGCTGCTGCGCTGCTGCCGAGTTGAGCCGCCTGGTGAGCAGCAGCTCAGGCGACTCCAGTGCCGCGTCTGCGAGTTGATCGCCCGCTTGGCCGGCGCTCGTGACGGCATCCCGGACGCGCTGATTGCCGGTGGCGCCGTGTCCGGCCTGGCCCGCCTGGCAGCTGCGCCGGACTCGCCGTCAGCTGTGCGGGGTCGCGCCGGCGCCGCTTTGGCGCTGCTGTCGCGCAGTCCGACAGGTCGGCGCCAGCTGGTGACTCTGGCGCGCCGATTGCCCGACCTGATGGCGGCGGTGCTCGGCGGCGGCGAATTCGCCGACTGCGGCCGGGCGGATCCCAGGCTGGCAGAGGAATGGGCGGAGCGACAGCGCCTTCTGCCGCGGATCGGGTGAGGCTGACTGCCAACCTCCCAGATCCCCAGATTCTGACTGGCGCCCTCCCAGATCCCCAGATTCTGACTGGCAACCTCCCAGATCCCCAGATTCTGACTGGCGCCCTCCCAGATCCCCAGATTCTGACTGCCAACCTCCCAGATCCCCAGATTCTGACTGGCACCCTCCCAGATCCCCAGATTCGACTGCCAACCTCCCAGATCCCCAGATTCTGACTGGCGCCCTCCCAGATCCCCAGATTCTGACTGGCACCCTCCAGATCCCCAGATTCTGACTGGCGCCCTCCCAGATCCCCAGATTCTGACTGGCGCCCTCCAAGATCCCCAGATTCTGACTGGCGCCCTCCAAGATCCCCAGATTCTGACTGCCAACCTCCCAGATCCCCAGATTCTGACTGGCACCTCCCAGATCCCCAGATTCTGACTGCCAACCTCCCAGATCCCCAGATTCTGACTGCCAACCTCCCAGATCCCCAGATTCGGACTGGCACCCTCCCAGATCCCCAGATTCGGACTGCCAACCTCCCAGATCCCCAGATTCTGACTGCCAACCTCCCAGATCCCCAGATTCTGACTGCCAACCTCCCAGATCCCCAGATTCTGACTGGCACCCTCCCAGATCCCCAGATTCTGACTGCCAACCTCCCAGATCCCCAGATTCTGACTGGCACCCTCCCAGATCCCCAGATTCGGACTGGCACCCTCCCAGATCCCCAGATTCTGACTGGCACCCTCCCAGATCCCCAGATTCTGACTGGCGCCCTCCCAGATCCCCAGATTCGGACTGGCGCCCTCCCAGATCCCCAGATTCTGACTGGCACTTTCCCAGGTCCCCAAATTTTGACCAGCAGCCTCCCAGATCCCCAGTTGCCTGTGAAAATGTAAGCCGAAAATCTCGAGTTCAATGCAATTTCTACAAAAAACGCATCAAACCGGCAGGCCGTCGCGCACCCAGCTGGTTGCTAAGCGACCCCCAGGATCCAGTCGAGTCATCCAGCGCGAGCCGACGGGCATCTCACTGGCGACCTCGGCAGCGGACTTGGCTCTTGCTGATCAAGCCGAAGCTGACGAAATGAAGGCTGCTGAGAGCGACGGAGAGGGCTCGGAGTCAAACTGAGAGCTCTACAGACTTTAATAATGTTAATATAATTAATCCTCTTTTTGCCCCCTGTTTTTCCTTGTATCCTAGTATCGCTAATCCGGAATGCGAAACCCTTAAAATCCTCAATCAATTTGCCCTGATCCGTCATATATATGTAAGTGCAAAATGCCACAATCAAAAAAATTTATTACCTTAACTTTTCGATTCAACTACTGTTGTACCCGGCGTGTGTAAAAATACCCCGTAGACTTCTGCTCAATCAGATTGCATGCTTGCTTGCAGTCGACTCTGAGAGAGTTCTCGAAGCGATAAACCGAGCACCCCTGCGCGGTCTAAATGTGCTCACGTAGATAGCGGCATTTTAGGTAAATCTTTGTACAGCTGGTCTTCTGTTCTTATCAGCACGGCGAACTGAGAATCTGAGATGGTGGCTTCGGCAGAATTTATAGGGTCATGCAGCGGCAGCCGAGTGTTGCTAAACCTGTCTGCAAGAAATATTTTGAGTTTAAGCTTATTTATGTGCGCCGTAATGCATTCAAAGTCTGCGGCGATACTTGACTAATAAAGCTGTGAATATAGAAGTCAGTTGAAACAAGAATGGTAAGTTACTATACTGCAATCACTTTCGTTGTGTTTTAACCATGCCTTGTCTCTTGGTGAGCCTCACTGTCTCTTGGTGAGCCTCACTGTCTATTGGTGAGCGTCACTGTATATTGGTGAGCGTCACTGTATATTGGTGAGCGTCACTGTACATTAGTGAGCGTCACCTGTCTATTGGTGAGCGTCACCTGTCTATTGGTGAGTTTCACTGTATATTGTGAGCGTCACCTGTCTTTTGGTCACCTGTCTAGCGTCATCATTATGAGTCGCTATGACAGAAAATTTCATCAAGATGCTCTTTCAGATGTTATCTACGAGCTATAAGACTGTATTGGACACTTCAGTTCAAGTGCTTTCGCGTAACAAAATTTACGTATCCAATAGAAACCTGGACGTTTTCAACACGTATTTTAGGTCGTAGGAACGCCCTTGAGACGCATTCGATGCATTCATGATCCTCCAAGAAGCTGGTTTCTACAAAAATGATGCATAAATATAAAATAATAATAGAATCAATACTTATTCACCATTTTTGTAGAAACCAGCTTCTTGGAAGATAATAAATGCATTGGATGCGTCTTAGGGGCGTTCCAATGACCAAAAAATACGTATTGAAGACGTCCAACTTTTTATTGAATACGTATTTTTTATAGCTACGAGCACCAACGCTTGAGCAGACTACTAAACTGGTGTGAATAAAAAAGCGTTAATCTTTCCTGGAGTAATGCTCAACAAATCAATCCCAACGTTCTCCTCAACACAGTCGCTGGGCTGCCAGGTGTTGCACAGGCTCACTAGACGAGCAACGTTTGTCGCTGCCGTCGGCTGCATGCTGCTCGTCATAATTCTGTTCTCCGCGCTCAAACTGACCCGGCGAACCGAGCCGCGGGTGGTCGATCTGGAACTCTCACGGAGAATCGCTGAACAGCTGCGACCGGACCAGGACGATCTGGCCGCCATCGGGCAGCACGTGTTCAGCGCCTACTTTGACACCCGAGCTACGCTTGGAAATCGAAAATACGTCCGCATCGTAGCCGTGCTGGATATCAAAGCCTATGAGAGTGACTTTATTTGCCAGTTTCTGCACGAGTCCGGCCGCATGTCGTTTAGCACGGTTGCCAGAAAGTCGGCAATCGGAGCTGGCATGGGGTACAACAATCACTACTATAAGGAGTTCGTGCTGTCCTGTCCAATCGGTAATGACACCAGATCTGCCACCTTTGTCTTTGTTCAGACTGGAGACGCCGCTCAGCGATCGCAGGTGCTGCGGGTCAGACACAATCCGCTGTCTCTGGGAAAGCAGCCAGCTGATCAGCAACAAATCATCAACTGCGTGTCCGTGACGTTTGGCAATCCAAACGAGCACCGGCTGATTGAATGGCTGGAAGCCCAGCGCCTACTCAAAATGGACAAAGTCGAACTGCATTTCTATCATGTATTGAACAAAAACTTTGAAGCCGTGGCCCAGTCTTACAGCGCCGAAGGCTTTTTGAACGTGAGAAAAATCGGCTGCCCGTTTTGCGATCCGGCGGACAGCGATTTAAAGCTGCTGCTGATGTCTCCCGCCATCAACCAGTGCCTCTACGAGGTGAGGATTCTTTAGAATAAAGATCAGAGTTTTACTCTTTAGGTTTGGATTTTTTGAATGCGCGGCCACCCATGCATCTGGGGCTTGTTCACAGGTTGTAGAGTAGAGTAGCCTCAGATTGTGGGCCGATTTCGCCGAAGGAGTTGTGCCAGTGTCTGCAACCCTCCTGGGTATATTTATTGATACCTCGTGAGTTTCGGGCCCACTGTTAACTAGCTTCACTGGTTTGTAGACTTTGTGATTCCGTAATTATACAATACAATTAAGATTGAAAGTATGGCCACTGAAACCTGCCAGTAGTGAGATACGAAAACGCACTAATCGGAAAAACTACCAACTCCAAATTTGCCCGAGTACACAAACTAAATGTACGTGCAAAAGGTACCGGAGACAGGCGACAGAGGCCATGAACTTGTCCGCAAAACAAAACTTGAATGCGCATTTTCAGAACCTGGGCGGTTACAAGTACACGGCAGTGTTCGACCTCGACGAGATCATCGTGCCGCAGCAGCACCCCGACTATCCCTCCATGCTGGCAGCCTTGGAGAAGGTCAGCACCAGCTCGTTCGCCTTCAGAAACTGGTACCACTTCAACGAGCTCGGAGAGGACTCGACAGTGGATTCCAGGATGCACATGCTGCGACATCCCTACCGAACGAAAGAGGAGAGCCAGATTGGCTATTCGGCAAAGTCAATCCACAGATCCTGCTGCGTCGTGGCGCTGCAAAATCACTTCAGCTGGGAGGACGCCCCCAAGCCGAACACGAGGATGAGCATCTACCACGTGGCTGTGGACATCGGGGTCAACGAGCACTATAAAAAGTGCCACTTTTATCCGAACGAGTGCAAAGCCATGACCGCAGTGAAAGATCGAAAGGACGGTTCCAGGCTGAAAAAGCTGATTGGGAAAAGGCTGAAGGCTGAATTTCGAAGCAAGGAGCGCCAAGTTTTTAGTTGATGAAATGAAATTTGACCAGTAGTTTACGAAGGTGCAGAGCAGTTTTCTATTGTAGATACGAGCGTATTATTAGTCATCTTTTCATTTCATCACTTTGCTAAATATTATTGATCATTTCTCTGTAATAAAAGTTATTTTCAGATGTAGCAATCATGTCTAGCTTCAAGTTGCCCCGATAGACTTTTCTCAATCCATAACGGTGTCATGTCATCCAATTACGACTAGAGAATCGTATCAAAATACTAGCGGTTAATTATGATTAGAAGCAATCAATAAACGTGTAAATAAATTGAAGGCTGCAAAATTTTCGACTAAACTGAATATGTTTGCAATATTTATTAACAATAAAGCAAAAATGCTAAAAAATGAGTTTTATAACCGTCAATCAAAACACTAAAAATAGAAGTTCCATGCTAAAAAATCTATGGCTCAAAGTCTTATTAATAATCATCTTTTCTAACTACCTGTGGCCCCAATCGCAGGAATCCACTTCTTTATTTAGACAATCAGTTTAAAAAAAAATATTTTGGAAACAGAAATACTGCTCAACAACCAACGAAGCTATGAGCTTAGCAATTTGTTTCTTAGCGCCGAAGAATTAACGTGCAACAGGTGAGACGATTTGGCTCAATGCTTTGGTTTGGTTTTTATAGCCATATGGACATGGGTTCAAGGTAGATAGACACAGAAAGATGGCTTTCTAGAATCAATTCTGATACCAGTCATACTACATTATACACTATCATAATGCTTTCAAGTCTAATTGCTAGTTGTCATTGAATTGTATGAAAATAACTTTCCTAATATATTGACTTTTCAACTATTCAAGTGTAAGTTCAAGGTCGGTCTTCAGACAACGTAGGAATTAGCGGCTCGAAGTATTTCTTGAATGCGATCTCGTACTCGTAGAGAGCCACAAATCTCGTTTCACTCCAGGCTTACCATTTAAGTGTGCACGCCAAGAAATTGCGATGAAAAATCAATTTCTGTACCTGCTCCTTCTCCTGCTGAGACTAAAATTGAGCCATCTACCTTGGATCCTGCTGGTGTGCCTAGCTTCCGTGTCAAATATTTTTCTGTTCTCGATAATTACCAACTGGATGGGCATCGGAGCCCAGATTGTCTCCTACATGACAGCCAACGAGTTTACGGCAAACAGTTTACTCTTAGTAGACAAGTACTCGCATCCGGAATCGGCAAGGGCCCTAATGGATGCCATTATTTACAGGGAGGTAATTGCGCGCAGCAGAGTCGAGCAGATGCTCGTGTCGTGCGAGACTCGGAGCCGCTGCTCTGAGACGGCATTTCGGCTGCAATACGGCAGAAGTTACACCAATAGGCACACGTCCTACATAGACTACGGCACTGGCAATACGCTTCCGACCGTCAGATGTCAGGTGTCTCGGGGAGCCGAGCTTCAATGCCCCTTCCTTAATCACCTGGTGGCGACCTCACTGAAGCCGAAGCTGCACCATTCGGGCTACACGTTTGGCAGGGCGGAGTTTTTCAGCATCAAGGCGGCAGACAATAAGTGGATTAGACAGCCCTCAAACACTTTTTGTGGAAAGCACGGCAACTTCAAGGGCGTCATTGAATTGACGGCACTTTTCCAATCTATGCTGCTCATCTGCTCGGGTTTCTCTACTTCCTTTTGAGCACAATCAGGTGCATTGCGGACTTGAAAAAGAACGGCTTTCTACGGATCATGTTTCAAAAAGGCCTATCCGTAAACGCGTTTTGGTCAGCCATGTGGTTGATTACCTTGACTGAAGCGCTGATAACGGCTGTGCTGATGGTCACCTCCTTCACTGCGCATTGTCCGAATTTCTATCGCGCCTAACTCAATGATCGCTATATTTTTTGTGACGATGGCGCAGTTGTTCTGTATTGCCGCATTGGGATTCCTGCTGAGCGTACTGCTATACAGCTTATTTAATATCGGCCTAGTGCTGGCACTGATTGCAATATTCTCCTGCGTTATAGTAATAATTAACTACCTGCTGCCTCCCTCTGTGGGACTTTGGCCAAGGTCCTCCTGCTGCTACTGCTAGGACCGATGGGACACTTTGGCGAGTTTTTGACCGCCCACTTAATGTCTTCTACTATCGCTGACAGCGTGACAGTCTATCACAACTGGGTGTTGGCTGTAAGCATCCTGTTTCCGGCGCTAGTCGTTGGTGCAACCGTATACTTAGACTTTGTGATGGCCTCGGGAAATGGATACCGGCTGCAATGTGGCTACATCTTTGACAGACGATTCTGGGTACAAGAGTCAACAGAGCCTATCACCGAGCATCTCGAAGATTTTCTGACCGACTCGCCGAATATTGAGCCAATCGCTGAAGGTCAGCGGCCAATTGTCCAGATCATCCAGGCTAGCAAGCGCTTTAAAAACAGAGCGCACTGCTTTTGCAAAGAAAGATCCAAGACAATAGTAGCTCTAAACAACGTTTCAGGTAAGTGAAACGTAAGTTCTGTTTATGTAAGGGATGAATATAAGGAGCGGTCCTGGACCAGAAACACCAATGGTGCCCCATGGATACGAAGAAGTAAAAGGGAAAGGAAGTGAAGGAAGGCAAAGTGAGAGAACGGAAGGAGAACAAGACAAGGATAAGAGAAGTCTAAAAAACTAATCAAGGTAGTCTTTGAGACACCTGGCTCTTAAAAATGGATGGCTTGATGCCAGGATTAACCGCTTCTGTTGCTCTGCTCTAGAGAAAGGAAGCTTAAAGGAGAAGCTGTTTGTTGATAGAACGGAGAGCACAGTGCGACTGTGGAGCAAAAGGAGGGAGGAGCTGCTGAAGTTCGCTGAAGCCTTGACCCCCGCAGAAGTCTATGAACAAAAGCAAGTCCTAAGGCTATATGGAACCTTGAAAGAGTTACCAATGATCACTGGCAGATCCCATACGCACTGAACAACCAAGTAATGGTTGGCATCAAGTAATTTAACTGGATTAGAAATTAGAAATA
This sequence comes from Macrostomum lignano, assembly GCA_002269645.1. Lineage (NCBI taxonomy): Eukaryota > Metazoa > Platyhelminthes > Macrostomidae > Macrostomum > Macrostomum lignano. The sequence continues at coordinate 45,675 of NIVC01004393.1, forward strand.
TTGAGGAAAAAGAAGCAGGTGGGAAATCACAGGAATCCCTCTTGCTACTAACGACTTTTTGCTCACATTTATTAGGATAAAACTTGATTTTCAGTCTAAACCCAATTTATGGTTTTTCAAGATCTGTGTTCAACTGTGAATAATTTACTAGTAATAGTTCTTTAAAAAGCTTAAAAAGCTACATTTACATTGTAGGTTGCATCTACGAGCACCAAATCACAGCAATCGTTGGACACAACGGCTCAGGAAAGACAACGTTATTGAATATATTAAGCGGCACTGATGTTCCAACAGAGGGGCACGTTTCTGTCGACGGCCTTCTGGTCAGCAACCCAATCAACAGAATTAAGTTGCACAAGATTGTTAGCGTGTGTCCGCAGGAGAACTCCTTATGTAACTCGCTAACTGTACTGCAGACGCTTGAGCTGGCTCGCGTCAGCTGCCAAAACTTGGAGATTTCTGATGAAGCAATCGATAAGCTGCTGGACGCGACGCGACTAAATTTCAAGAAGACTGTTTGCGTTGAGAATCTCAGCAACGGCATGAGGCGCAAGCTGTGCACCGCTGTGGCTCTCGTTGGAGATGCCAAGGTGCTACTGCTGGACGAGCCAACCAGCGGTGTCGACGCGCTGTCCAAACGATTGATTTGGAAGCTGCTGCAGGAATACAAGACTAAGTGTTCATAATTCTGAGTACACAGGCGATGGACGACGCGGACATCCTGGCGGATCGCAAGATGTTTTTGTCCGGGGAGCCCTGATTTTGCGCCGGGTCGTCCACTTTCTAAAGAGCGCGTTCGACTGCGGCTTTGAATTCAATGTCACGCTTAAATCGGAAACTTACGCCTCCACTTTTAGTAAAGCAAATTGTGCACGACTTTCAGATCTGTCCGTGTGAGAAGCCAGTTTCACAGAAGTCTGCGGTTTCATCTACCGACTGAAAACATCAAGGAGTTGCCGCTGTTGGCGCAAGCGCTGGAACGAAGATTAAATTGGCATAGCCGCATTCGGACTGCACCAGGTGTCTTTGCATGACATCTTTATCCGGCTAAAGGATTTCCCGCCTGGTGAAATTGAAGGACCTATTTAGAAAAGAGGCGGCGGATCGGGTTGCTAGGCGAAGGCGAAGGAGCGAGGAAGACGCCAGTAACCAACTCAAAAGAAGAAAACGGTTGCAAACGCTTCTTTCTTCTGATCGAGAAAACCCTCAACCCGTCGAATATGCAAAACTTTCGTGCCCTAAATACGTGTTTAATTTGATGCGACTGCTTCGCCCTCAAAGACGCGATTGATTAGCCGAATCGGCATTCCTCTGGCAATGCTGCTCATTCTCATCTCTTTGGCCGTCATTGAGAAGCGCCAAGGAAACTTAAAACTAAAAATTCGAAACAATCTAAAACTCTGGCGACTCGTTCAAGGGAACGGATTTGTCTGTTGAATCAAACTCGGGATAAACTTATCGGCGAGCACCTGCGCTCAGATGCTCACGGGAAAGTCGGACAATGATACGATTCACACATTCTACGCACTGCCATTCCTATGGAAGGCCTCAGAGAGTATTTAAAGCAACCTTCGCAATAATTCAGTTCAGATCTATCTAGTGAGGGGTAACTAATCTGCAATCCGGCTGCCAGTCGTCTACTCAAGCGAGCTGGAACAACGGATCTACTTAATAGCGACAGAAAAATTTCTGTTGAGATCGTTCC
>NIVC01004394.1:0-47345 GCA_002269645.1 Macrostomum lignano
CATTTTCAGATTTGCCTTTGCTCCGAGCGACTTCATTATTTTATTTCAGGTGACGGATAGACAACTCTGCCGACGCGTCGAGTCCGCACACAAGGTGGCAGCAACCCTACCAAGTTAAGGCTAACGTTTTAGGTTCAATTTCAGGCAAATCGATAGGTAGTACAACGGTGCTATCTAGCTACTTCCGGAGCAGCGAGTTCTATTTCTAGGAACATCATCAAGAACTCGGAAGGAGCAACACAAAGTCATTGTTCCTTATTTACTCGAGAAACTGAACTTTCGACTGCCCCAGTCGCTGTACTGAAACCGAATTGGCGAATATTTTTTGTTGACCTGGCACTAACACGAGGTCTTTCCGGTGGCCTCTGATCGATCAAGTCTATGATTGTCCGTCTTGGTACATTCTTGACCCACCAGCTTGTTAGTCGCCTGTTGCAGATCATCGGCGTTCCATGGTAGTGTTGGCCGGATGCAGATACGATTTCTCCGTAGTATTAGGCCACTAGCTAGCTTGATCAGGTAGTCGCGGTGTTTGCCTACCTCCACCACCACATCCCTCCGTTGCCACAGCTTTGTTGTCGGGTATTGTAGAACCAAAGTCGAGCCAATTCTGATTCGGTCCAGACTTTTCTTGACTTGTCGTACTGCTGCATCACTGTCTTGTTAGTTTCAGATGCGGTCTGCTCCGCATCTGAAGCGGAGGCGGAGGCGGTTGAGAGAGGCCACGACGGGCGGGCGACCATACAGCTGCAACTGGACCACGATAGGCAGATGATCGGAGCCGAGATCCTCCCCGACTGACCAGTCGGCGCAGTTGCCATCCGGGGATGAGCAATGTTCACGTCCAGGGAGCTGAGCCCGCCGGTGTTGCGGTTGACGTGGGTCGCCGCGCCGTCGTTGCAGGTGGTCATGTTGTTGTGCAGGAGCCACTCTTCGGGGGCGTCAGGTGGCTGCACAGGTCCCACAGGGGGGAGTGGGCGTTAAAGGCGCCGTAGATTAGCCAGCCCGCTGGCTGCCGCTGGCAGCAGCCGCCAGGTGGGCTCTGGCTCGTCGGCGGCAGCCAGTGTCGACAAAGACCGATTGGACTTCCAGGGCGTTACTGGCGCCGGCGGGTGGCAATGACGAGAAAGGTATCCGGTGGTTAATGAGCGTGAGGGGCCCGCCGGCCCGCGCCCATCGCTGCGGTCCAGGCGGACAGCGGCAAAGCCATGTGGCGGTTTGAAGTTGTCCTGGGGCCGAAGTTTAGTTTCTTGGTGACAGCTACGTCAATGTCCAGATTGGCCAGCGCTGCGCCGAGTTTGGAGAGCTTAGTCCGAATGCCGTCCGCGTTCCATTAAAGGATGCGGAGTTGTCCAGCTGCTGGCGGCGGGGCGGCTGGGGTAGCCGGGGCCGCAGCAGGAGGGGCCGCGGAACCCGCGCAGCTTTTGCAATGCCAATTCCGAGCCTCAGGGTTGTTGGCTTTGATCGGTGGAGCCCGGCGCACGCTTTGTGGGCGGTACGACTGCAGGTGACACAGCGGAGGGGCACGGTGTTGGACCGGATGCGTTTGTGCAAAGACAGCAGTTGGTGGGGGTGCCGGCAGGGGCGGCCGTCAAGACAGGCCGCGGGCGGTCCGTGAAGGATGTCCGGGTCGCGGCCACCCGGAGACGGGCCCCGCAAAAAGCGTCGCACCGGTACCGCGAGGACTCGCTGCAAGCGCAGTGACAGGCCGCGCTCCAGCCGTCAGTTGTACAGTGGAGGTGGCTCCCCCTGCGGAGTTGGCCGCCGCAATGGGAGCAGGAAGTGCACTGGCAACGATCCCAGTAGGTTCGGCCGAGAGCGGGGGTTCGACGATGGTCCGGTGCAGGTGGCAGACGACTGAGCACGCTGGATTCTGCTGCAGGAGGTTGACAGTGGCAGCTGTTATTGCAGTGAGGGGCAGCGCAAGTCAGACCGGAGGCCCGGAGCGCAGAGCCCGCGCGCAGAGGGCGCAGCGCGGCAGAGGCGGCGGCAGGGCGCGCGGCCTGGGTTGCTCTCTATGTCCCCGGAGCGGCTGAGGCGCCAGCTGCAGATGTTGACAATGGCAGGCACTGGCTGAGGTTGGAACGAGGCACTCCACGGCCACCACTGTCGTCGGGCCGGGTCCGAGACCCGAGACCGGTGTGGGGGCCTGTACGGGTAGCATTCGTGTCCCATCGAAGAGAATGGATGAGACATGGGTCGCCGCGAAGAGGCTGCTACCACAACCACGGGCTGCTGTTGCTGCCCTTCTCGACATCAGCTTTATCAACGACGAATAGGCGCGCGACCTTTACCCTGAAAGACCGCCGGATCAATCTCATCTGTGTGTACGCACCGACTAGCCCGCAAAAGAGTGAAGACAGCGAGACCACCGTCGATCTTTACAGAACTCTGAGACAGATCTGCAGCTCTTTACCGGACCGCGACGCTAGCTCTCTTCATTATGGAAGATTTCAATGCTCCCCTTGCGGTTGACGGCGAGCTGGTTAAGAACCAATGTGGACGTTTGAATGCCAACTCTCCTTTCCTGACCGACTTCATCACCTCGGAGTAGCTGATTCTTCTTGATGGCTACTTTCGGCAGCGTTCTGCTAAAGCTGCCCATCTTTTAAGGTATCAACGGCGTGTCACTCGCCTTGACTGGCTGCTTTGTCCGAAGCACATAAAGCACATGGCAAAGGTGATCAATATTAGGTCCAAGTGCCTTCCGTCCGACCACTCTGTGGACGCCTGTGACGTCGACTTTCGCTGGCACACCAACAAAATTAGCAACCGCCCTTTTCCTCTCTGGGCTGATCTCCGCAACCCAGATACGAGGACCAATTTTGTTCAAAAGCCTCCTAAATTCTGACCCGCTACCGGAGAATTACATGTATTATTCACATAAATCAGTGGATAAATGGTATATTCCCGCAAGCTGTACTGCAGCAGCACAGTGTGGGAACTGTGGATAGAATATTCATTTAAACGGGCCCTGAGATTCTTTATGATTCTTCGAATTTCTTGCCCTGGTGGTTCTACGAGCTATGTACATGAGTTGTATTTGAGTATAATAATTCAACTTTTCTATGGGGTCACCGACTTTTGACTGCCAGATTTGACTGCCAGTGACTTTTGACTGCCAGAAGTTTGACTACCCACAATTTGACTGCCAAAAATCCCCCACAATTTGACTGCCACTTTCGACTGCCAGAGACTTTTGATTGCCAGCGACTTTTGAGCTGCCAGCGACTTTTGAGACTGCCAGCAAATTTTGACTGCCAGACTTTTGAAATAAGTGTGAGTGGTTAGTATTAAATCAAACATCAAGATTCAATTTACTCGCAAATATAATATTTTGAAATCGTAATGTACAATAGTCAGACAGAGTGTGCTTTGTTATCTTTATAATGTTTAAACAAAAATATACGGACATATTCGAAGACAATCCCTTAACTTCGTGACTTTTGTGCCCAATTTATTGTGTTTTATAAATCTTTACCTTCAAAATTTGTTTCAAATGCTGACTTAAAAATTGAAAACCTTAGCTTTTAAAACTTATTGTTTGATTATTACGGAAACTCTCAACTTTTCAAAAACATAATACACTATCTACATATCACGCGCTTTCAAATACTGCATATCTTTACAAAAAGTCGCCTATTATTGAAAGAAATCCTTATACTCGATGTTTGCTATATTGACAGAATAATATTACACTACCTTTGTTGAATCGCATTTAGATGAATCGTTAAATTGCATCTATCTGTTTTTTATTATTCCCAACTTAAAATCTTGTCGTTATGTTTTTTGTCGTTAGTCGTTCGAAAAAACCGTAAAAATTCCAGACGATCTTTCAAATGCCTTCGTAACTCATATAATTTACATCGCGATCTTGTAAAAATAATCAACCTTTTGAACAAATGTTTAATACATCGAATCATATTGGCAAAACAGGCTCTTTGCCTGAGCCAAACTTACTACTACTACTACTACTATACCATCAGCAGAACCATCTGACCAGTGGATAGGCCTACGGAGAAGAAAGACGAAGAGGAAAATAAATAGGCCTGCTCCAGTTATAGTCAAATATAATTATCCTTTAAATTGTTTTTTAATGGTCGTAACGTAACTCAATTATGGGTTTCTATTTACTGTATTTAATTCGAGTAGATACTATATAGACCTATTTATTTTATTTTATTTTAGGGCTAGGCCTTCACCACTAAATATAGGCCTAGCAACTATAATAATAACCTAGGCCTATAACTATAAGTATATGTGGCATAGGCCTAGTCTAGTTAAAGATAATTTATAGTGCATAGTTTCTATATAGTAACTGACTAGGTGGCCCTGACCTTGCCACCCAGTCTCACAGTCTGCTTTGGTCTCATCTTCCAAGTTTAAAAAATAAAATTTCAAAATTCTATCCTACTAAAAATGCTTGTGGCCTACTAGCAGCTGCCAACCATAACCAACCCAATGGCTGCAATTGAGCCTTATATTGAAGTGTTACACAATTGGAAAGCAGCCTATAAGTGGCAAGCCAAAAATTACACTTATAGTATGACTAGGCTTACCAACCAATGATTAATGAAGTGCCACTAATGTGTATTTAACTTGATATATGTACATTTGTACCAGATTCCAGATAGTATACAAAAAAGGATTTGGCATTACTATTAGCATATAGTAGGGCTAGGGCCTGACAATTAGTATACCCTTTGGTATATAAGTAGGGCATACAAAGATGGCTAAAATAGCAAGTAAAGTAAAGTCTAAGTCTCAACTAGGCCTAATACATGCCCAACTTCAAAATTTCACCTACCCAGGCCCCAGTGCAACTTAGTTTTTCCAGATTTGTGACTTAGTTCATCCCAATTATGATTTAGTTCCTCTCAATTGCAACTTAGTTCCCCCAATTACAATTTAACTTTCATTTTATATGACTTTTCTTGCTGTTTTCTCTTTTTTTCTCTTTCCTCTTTCTCTTCTCTTTCTTCACCTTCTTTTCTTTTCCTTTACTCTTCTTCTCCTTTCTTTCTTCCCCAATTTTTTTGTTTTTGCTTTTTTCAATTTTGTGACTTACGTTGGCCGATGGCCATTTGACCTATCTAGTTAGGACAGGTTAGATGGGTATTGGGCATATGGTCCCAACCAGTGAACAAAAGTTGGTATACAAAAATGACCAAGTCACCATAGTCTGGATCATGGTAGGGTATACGCCAAACTAAAACTTGATGGATCCACAGTTTGTATGCCAATGTACGCCAAATTTTTTCTGCCTTCCCCTAACTGTACGCCAAAAATGGAGCATATCGCAATTTAAATACAGTTACACCTATGTTATATATATCCCTGTTATCCTGCAAGCAAGTAAAATATATATTATTCCTCTAGCAGCAGGTTTTATTAGAATATTAAAATTATTCAATAGAACAATAGATGGGAATATATTTTGTTAAAGTGAATGTATTTCTAGTATAAATTCCATTTTTTAAATTATCGTGCAAATTCCTAAAAAATACCAATGTTTATGTACATTACATTGTAAGTTGCAATAACAGCAGCGTGTATGCCACTCACGCCAATAGGTAGGTCCCAATTTTTTGGTTGTATGCCAATGTACGCCAATAGGGTTAGGCCTAGTGTACAGGCCATGATCTGGACTATGGCCAAGTCAATGTTTGGCATAGTCTTCATCTCTATATACATAGATAAAAAAGCTAAATTTAGATCAAAAGTTATATAGTTTTCAAAAGTTACCAAAATAAAATTAAAAATTATATCCAATTTATTAAGAAATTAAAAATGAAAATAAAATTGAAAAAAACATATGTTGGTAGAGTCGCTCGCTTGGCGAGAAGAATAAATAGAAAGCTTAATATCAACATTTGAATATGATTGCAATTTCTAACAACTTCAACGCATTTTGCACGCCATGGTGCATTGTCAGGATTTTATTAGAACAATTTGAGAAAGTGAGATTGAAAACAATTGATTAAATATTAGTTTTTGCAATGTACACAGGTAAGGAGGGTAAGATTGAAAACAATTGATTACAACTTGGCTTTAACAACATACATAGGTAGGTAGGAGAGAAAATTATAGATTGAGATTGAAAATTAAACCAAATGTACACAATTCTTGTCCAGTGGTCAAAAGGCAGAATCAGGGGCGGTAGCTTAAGACAAGCTTCTAACAAGTTAGTTGTTAGAAATTGCAATCATATTCAAATGTTGATATTAAGCTTTCTAAAAAAACATAGTTTAGTAAAATATAAGACAAGTTTTTATTTAATTTTTTGCAAAGATTAAAAATATTTGCAAGTCTAAAATATTAAAATATATAGCTTGTAGTGTTCCGCCGTAATTACGGCTACGGCTACGGCAAATTATGGCTACGACACTTTTGAAGCCGTATTTTCATTACGGATTACGGTTACGGACATATTTTGAGCTTACAGTTACGGTTACGGATTACGGAGATTTTTCTAGACTTGCCATAATTGGTAGCCGTAACAAAAAATATTTATTTTTAACTGTTTAGTGTTATAAAAGAATTTTTTTATATCAACTTCAACCAGTTTTCATTTTGTTTTACTAGTTATTATTATTTTTTTACATTTGTTAAGTTTCTAAATATCTACGAAACTTCTTGAAAATGAAAAACGAATTTTTTCACGAATTTTCTCATTAGGCATACGGCATAGCATAGCATAGCGATAGCATGATAGCAGCGAGACAGAGAGAGCCAGTCAAAGCCTACAAGAGACTAAGAATCTGGCATTCTTATTTCTTAGCCATATGTAGCATTTAGCTCCTTAGCATAAAAATAGGATATTAGATTTAGATTATGAGGATAAGGATGAAAGAATATTAATAAGGAAATACTAAATAAATACTAATAGGATAAGAATATGAATTATGATTGAAAATTGATTGAAACCAAAGAAGACAATACAATAGACAATGCAATAAAATTAAAATGAAAAATGTAACATGCAATTTCTTAGTCATCGGAAATTTTGAAGCAGTTTTATTTGAACAAATTCATATATTTATTTAATGATATTAAACATACACATTGACCTTGGCACGTCAGTCATATATTCATATTGTAGCGAAACAAAACAGAATCACGACACAGAAAACTGAAAAAGGCACCAAGCATACAATTGCATACAACAATGCTATAGAATACTTCGATAAAGATATTATATTTACGAAAAAATAAATGAATATTAATGCATGAACGAACAACAAGTAGGTTTTATTGCTATCCTTTTATCCTTTTTATCTGTCCTTTTCTGTCTGCCCTACTTTTCATGCAAAAATATCAATTTTTGTTATACATTACGGCTACGGTTACGGCAAATTACGGTTATGGACTTTTTTAGCCCGTAATGACGGCAAAATTCGGCTACGGAAGTTGCTTCTTTCTTACAGCTACGGTTACAGTTACGGAGGTCAAAACTCGCGGCGGCGGAACACTAATAGCTTGTCTTATTTATTTCTATCTTAGGCCTAGGCCTAGTATATTTTTGTATGCAATTTTGTATGCAATTAGTTTATTTCCGTATATTGGCTTAGTTAAGGAAGCAAATTTTGTTCTGGTATATATTAGTATACAATCCTAATAGTAATATTAGCACTTATATGTTATCATTAAAGTATATTATAGAGTGGCAATTTTTTACTTTATTGTAATAAATTATTTTTGCATTTTTACAAACTCTTCACAAAGTCATATAAAGTAATTAGTCAATGGTAGTGCTTAACCCAATATAGGAAGTTCCCACACTTTTGGCTACAAGAAAAGATAGTGCCTAGGTACTCATTGAGGTGGGTATCAAATAGGATGTTGCTAGTACTGTGAATTGCCTTGAAATAGGCCTTGACGCATACCCATGACCTCTCAATAGTGTTTGTATGGATGCTCAGGTCATTGGGGTCTACAAAATGACATCGGTGATTGATAGCCACATGATTCTGCAAGCCATTATAGGCCTGCCATCCAGGCCTAAGCATAGTGCTCTAGGCCTCCTAGCCATTTGTCAGTCATTAGATAGGCTGAAAAGTTTGGGAAAATGCAAGAATAATTTGTTGTAGTAAAGTAAAAGATTGCCCATGGAGTACACAGACAACAGAATTATATTAGGTTATTAATACGAGGGTTGTTCGACAAGTTCGTGGATAAACTTATTTTTTTTCCAAATGAAAGACAGTTAAGTCACCATACTTCAGACCATAGACAGCACTTATGCCCCACAACTTTTAATGGTAGTGCGATCAAATATGCTTATGCTATTTTTTACAGCAGTCATTTTAAGTTACCCACTGTTTTTGGCACTATGGAAAAAAATGAAGAAGCCAAGCAAAGCATAATTTAGTTCTTATGGAAGGAAGGGAAGCGACAGGCCGACATTGTTCGCGAGTTGCATGCAGCATATGGTGAAGATGCCCCTTCAAAGTCGATGGTCAGCAAGTGGGTGCAGCGGTTTGAGGATGGCTGGGAGACAGTCGAAGATCTGCCATGCAGTGGAAGGCCAGCCACCACGGTCAACATGTTCAACATTGAGCGCGTGCGTCAGGCACTTGATGTCGACCACCGGATCATCGTGCGTGAACTGGCAGAGACTGTGGGTATATCACCCACAGCAGTTCACGAAATTCTCATGGCCAAGCTTGGGATGTCGCGAGTTGTTGCTCGTTGGGTCCCGAAGCTTCTGACAGATGATCAGCAGCGCGGGCAGGTCCGTGCATGTCAGCAGCTCCTGCAGGCCTACCACAACGACCCGAACTTTTTGGATCGAATTGTGACTGGGGATGAGTCGTGGATTCATTACAGTGAGCCAGAGTCGAAGATGCAGAGCAGCGTCTGGAAGGCAGCTGGAGAACCCACCCCAGTGAAGGCCCTGGCTGCACCATCGGCTGGAAAGCAGATGGCCACCATCTTCTGGGACAAGGAGGGCATCCTGCTCATCGACTGGCTTCCACGTGGCACTACCATTACCAGTGCTTATTACATCCGAGTGCTGGAGAAGTTGCGCCAAGCAATCAAGACTGAGCACCGGGGCAAGCTGACCAGGGGGATCCTGCTGCAGCAGGACAACGCCAGGCCCCATACCAGCCAAGCAACAATGGCTGCCAAGAGCCTGGGCTTCGAGCTGCTGCCGCACCCACCCTACTCGCCAGACCTAGCACCGAGCGACTACTGGCTGTTTGGGCGGATGAAGGAGTCACTCCGGGGTCACCATTATGGCAGCATACAGGCCCTAGCCTCTGCCGTCAGCCAGTGGGTCAGAAGTACCCCCAAAGAATTCTTTGCTGCAGGGATTAAAAAGCTACCAGAGCGCTGGCACAAGTATGTGTGCCTCAAGGGCACATACATTGAGAAGGTCGATGACTAAGGTTTTCAGTTTTGTTGCTTGTTTAACAATAGTTCATGTTTGTCCACAAACTTTCCGAACAACCCTCGTATAAATATGTCTTGGTCCAATTAGGGTTAAAATAAAATTGAAATTTAGAAAATACTACTATAAAGTCAGGAAAACAAAAGATTTTTTTTCTAGAAACCTAATAAACTTTTCTTGAACTATCAAGCTATTTTTAAATGTAACAATATAGAATATTTATTTAGACAAATTGCTCAACAAATAAGTTAGATAAAATGCCATTTATACAAAGCAAAGGTTTATATTAGGCCTAAATTAACAATGTATTCTAAATCAACATAAAATTAGACATGATAGTGTTATAATCTTATAACTGAAATCTTGGGGTAAAATGTCTAGTCAGATTTATAGGCTAGAAGATAAAACATATCAGTCTTGCTAAATAAAAGAGTAGGCCTAGTTTAAGTGAAAAATATTAATATTGCTATTTTTGCTTGTGTCTATTTGTTCTCACTTGTCTGTTTGCTAAAAATAGTTACAAGTGACTGTAAAGCTGTAAAGTGACTGCAAATTATAGCAAGAGTGCAATAGCATATGCATATTATAACTCTAAAAGGCTATCAAGCTAGGTAGAAAGCTTTACTAGACAAACTAAATTGTGCATGGTTTGGCACAATCTACAGACTCACTTGGCTGTATCTATTGTCAACATGCATAACTTGCTATTAGACAGAATAGTAGTCACGTAACTATTCTCAGCCAGAGCATATAAGCATTATCCTACTATAGAATCTGTCTAAATAATATCTTGTAAATCTTGGATAATGGATATTAGGATTTGTATGTTTCTCTAGCTACAAAAATAGTAAGATTTATTATTTCTATATAGAATATCATTATAGATGCTTGGAACTATTGCAAGCAACTCTAGCTAGTTATTGTTAGTTAGCCACTTAAAAATGATGGAAAAATAGAAGGTGGCTATGTTTATCTACTTATTGTCTAGCAGAGCTCAGATTTCCAGTTCATTGAGTGTGCATTGGGATTTGCTCAAGCAAACAGAAGTGGGTAGGCTGAGTAGGGTCACAAAGTGCAAACTGGATATCCCAACTTGCCTGCCTGCATATGCTATAGGAACATTGCTTGGAAATCTTACCATTGGAATTTATGTTGTCAATTGGGTTCAAAGAACTCAAAGCAGCATTGAATTATTTGTTGTGATAATTGAAAGCAAATTTGCTAAAATTTGATTTGCATGTAATTTAGAAATTCTCTTTAGCAATATCTGATTCTCACTGTCTCTTATCCTTAATTTGATTATATGCATGGCGAATTGACTAAAATTGTAGTTTAATTGTTATGTTATGAAGTCAATGTGTTGACAAATAAAGAATATATATGGTAGTTATATTATTTATTTTTATTATTCCACATTATATTAATTTAATTATATCATAAAATGAATATGTATATGTATGATAATTAGTAAGTCTATTTAGTATATGGATGGGGCTATCATATACCTTATAAATATATGTTTCTACGCATTAGTGCAATTATATATGTGCTTAGGAGTTAGCCAGATTGATACGAGAACTGCCTTATTTTAAGATGGTGTTGCTAACTACATTGTGCCATGTTGCCCATAATCATCCTACTATAGAATCTTTAATAAATACAGAAAATGGTGCAATAAAACAAAGAAAAATATGCAATAGTCAAAGTTATAGCCTAAAAACTAGCATAGTAAAACCATTTTTTGTCAATTAAAAAGTGAGTTTTTAAACAAGCAGCTTAGTGCCATTTTAACTAATCTTTTAAAATGAATGTAGCTTGTGGAAGTTATTCCATAAATTTACCTATGTCTTTCTAATCTATTCATTTGAATAACTCAAAGTGCAGAGTTTTTGCTCTGGTATATTTAAACAATTTTTAGCAATAGAATCTCTTCTTCTCAGTAGCTCATGCTAGATTTTGGCAACTGATTGGCAAGCTGATTGGCAGTGTCAATTGGGCTAAACGTACACAATAAACAGATTATCATAAATCATAATTGACTGCAGATATGTCCGCTTCGTTACCTGACCAAGCCACACCAGCTGTTAGTGGCGGAGTCAGCAGCGACGGAGGCGGAGGGACTTGTGGCAGCATATTCGACACTCTGGTTGACGATTTGCAGTCGGAAGTCACTAGCGATGGAAAGTCTAGAATTTCTCAGGTACATCGATTGTGATCTGTCAATAATATATATTATGTTTTGTTCTATAAATTTGTTCGCTTTTGCAAGCTCGAAACCTCACAAGCTCAAAACCCCAATCTCGAACCTCATCAAGCTCAAAACCTCAATCTCGAACCTCACAAGCTCAAAACCTCAATCTCGAACCTCACAAGCTCGAAACCTCATCAATCTGGAACCTCATAAGCTCAAAACCTCAATCTCGAACCTCACAAGCTCGAAACCCCATCAATCTGGAACCTCATAAGCTCAAAACCTCAATCTCGAACCTCACAAGCTCAAAAATTCAATCTCGAACCTCACAAGCTCAAAACCTCAATCTCGAACCTCACAAGCTCAAAAATTCAATCTCGAACCTCACAAGCTCAAAACCTCAATCTTGAACCTCATAAGCTCAAAAACTCAATCTGGAACCTCACAAGCTCAAAAACTCAATCTGGAACCTCACAAGCTCAAAACCTCAATCTGGAACCTCATAAGCTCAAAAACTCAATCTGGAACCTCATAAGCTCAAAACCTCAATCTCGAACCTCACAAGCTCAAAAATTCAATCTCGAACCTCACAAGCTCAAAACCTCAATCTCGAACCTCACAAGCTCAAAAATTCAATCTCGAACCTCATCAAGCTCGAAACCTCAATCTCGAACCTCACAAGCTCAAAAATTCAATCTCGAACCTCACAAGCTCAAAACCTCAATCTCGAACCTCACAAGCTCAAAACCTCAATCTGGAACCTCATAAGCTCAAAAACTCAATCTGGAACCTCACAAGCTCAAAACCTCAATCTGGAACCTCATAAGCTCAAAAACTCAATCTGGAACCTCACAAGCTCAAAAACTCAATCTCGAACCTCACAAGCTCAAAACCTCAATCTCGAACCTCACAAGCTCAAAAATTCAATCTCGAACCTCACAAGCTCAAAACCTCAATCTCGAACCTCACAAGCTCAAAAACTCAATCTCGAACCTCACAAGCTCAAAACCTCGTCGCAAGCTCTAAACCTCAAGCTCTAAACCTTACAAGCTCATAACTTTAGGCCCTAAACCTCACAAGGTCGAAATTTCTCATTGTCGAAAAAATGGTTTTAGATGTGAACTGGCGTTAGCGCCATGCTATTGGACAATTGTGCAATTTCGTCTGGATCCCTGTTGAGATTAAATCTGTTTAATTGCATTATTAATCAATTCGTCCCCAGGTTCAGGCAATAGTTGAGCGCATGAGCGATCTGGAGCGACTGCTGCTGTACCTGCAACTGCCGAATGGCTTTGCAGCAAATAACGCCGATGCCGCGGCTGTGCAAGTCAGCGGAGGCGCCCTGCAGCTTAGCAACCAGCTGGAGCAGTCGCAGGCTTTCACGTGGATTCAGTCGCATCTAGAAGAGGATGCTAGTATATGCTTGCGCAAAGATGAGGTTTATAGTGACTATCGGTGAGTTTCTCAATCATTTGGTCACTTGTTAGCATTCGTGATGCTCGCTCTAAAGTGCGTTTTCACTGCTGACAAAATGCTCTCCTATGAACTGATAACAGGTGCTACTGCGACAGCCACGGTCAGAAAGCTCTGAACACTGCCGACTTTGGCAAAGTAATGAAGCGCGCTTTCCCCAATGTCAAACCGCGCCGCTTAGGCCAGCGTGGTCAATCGAAATATTGCTACGGAGGTCTGCGCAAGAAAACTGACCTGCCGCATCCGATTATGCCGGATTTGACACTGGCTGAACTGGACTGTGCCAATGCGAATGCTGCCTCTAATACTGGTAAGCTTATAGCATTCAGTCCTGACTGCTCTGTCTGGCTGTCTAAGAGAGGACAGTGAATGCATACCTGACTGCTGGTTTGGAGCTTGATGTTTGTGAAATTAAATATTGTGATATTGAATATGGTGATTTTAGTTCTTAGTCTATGGTGAATTTGAACTCTGCTGGGGTTATAGCCTAGTAGTTAGAGCGTCGGGCCATGGACTTCTATACTTAGCATTCTATAGATGCTAAGTATAGAAGTCCATGGTCGGGCTCACGACTGAAAGGTCGGGGGTTCGAGTCTCCACCCACTCGGAACAATTTGTGTCCCCGAGTGTGACACTTCAGTTCATCCAGCTGTAAAATGGGTGCCAGCTTTAGCTGGGGTAATTAACGGTGTATGTGGCTACCCCCCTCCCTAGTCCTTGGACTTGACAACCGTACGCAGCCTTCAGATGCAATAGGCAAAAAGTATACGAGTAGTTTGCTACTTGCTAATTTGCGGTTCTGAAGCCTTAGAAAGAATAATCGTCGCAGTTGTCTGTGGTCCAGGTTGGGACTGTACTCAATGAAAAAAATCCCTAGGGTAATTCTCTAGGATGGGGCTTTATTATGTTGGGAATCGAACGCAGGGACTTTGACGATAAGCTAGATCTACGGCTATTATTTAACTTTGCTTGCTTAATACTTTTTATGATGCAGGCAATCTCAGCAGCTCCGGTGCGATTAGCGGCAGTGGAGGAGGCGGCAGTGGCTCAAGCGAAGACTCAATCTACAGCGAAATCATACTGGAATGGGCGCAGAAAATCATGGGCTGCCAGTTTTACAATTTGCGCCAATTGGCTGAACACCTGGTCACGAATATGTACGTGAACTCGCGCTCTCCTGCTGCAATGACTCTGTTCTCTAGTCTGCAGTCCCGCAGTCAGCAGCGCTTGTCTGTTTCGCATCTGATTGGGCTGAGAGCTGCCGCGGCTGCTGCCGCTGCGGCCGCTGCTGCCACCTCTAACGACAGCGTCAAGGTTGAGGGAACTGGAACTTCGATGGCATCAACGTCCACAACTGCAACAGCTGCTGGACGAGCCAGTGTTGGCCACTCAATGTCGCTGGCCGGAACCTGCTGGAGTCCGGACAGCTTGAATTCGTCTGGCGGTGGCCCTCTGGACAGTAGCGGCATTGGCTTTGCTGCCAGTCCAGCTTCAGTAGCTTCATCATCTGCCGCCTCTGGAGTGCCGCCATCTAGGCCGCATCTGATGCCGCTGCCTCATCAGATTACTAAGAAGAATTTTCGCAGTCCTCTACCGCAGCATCAGCAGCAGCAGGCTCAGCCTCCACCTCCGCCTATGCTGTACCATCATCCACAGCAGCAGCAGCATCACCGTTCGAGTCATCATCATTCAGCTGTTGGTTCTTCATCTTCTGCGACATCGGCTGCTCCAGTTTCCAATATCGTGCCGTCTCCGTCATCAACAACTACGGCATCTAAAAAGTCCAGCACCTCGTTGAACCCCAGCCCGGGCAAGAAGGTCTGCTCCGAGCGCCGATTTCAACCACTGGGTGTTCCATTGAATGCCCAGTTATTGGAACAGGTCAGTTATTTATTCATATTTTACTTTGTTTATTTTTGACAAAGATTTCTGATGTCTCTTCAGTTCATCTGCCTGCCCGAAATCTTTCCGCTTACACAGATTTCTCTCTGTCTAGTTGTTTTCAGTTTACACACGAAAGATCACAGACAACGAGAATTACTGAAACCGAAACTACTGTGGGCCGTGTGCTTTAGTTATTTTATGTTAATGCAAATCATGCAATTAAATGACCGCGTTTTTAAGCCGCTTGAGCTGAAGGGGGGCCGCACTAGATTGATAGTGAACCACCTAAAAGGCATGAGCCCCAGAAATTGGCACCCTCCCGTTGAAAATGCAACCGTGAAAATTATCGCTAAGAGTCATTGCAAACAACTCTGGGCGCGATTCTTGTGACTCTTTAAATACTCAAACGACTGTAATGCGATACTGTTAAATCACAAGCGCATCACGTGAGCTGCAGAATCGTAAAAGTCGCGAAAGGGTCGTCCAAGAGTCGTTGTGTTAGCGCTTAACTTTGTACAAGCTCAGTGACGCAACTCAGTGATTCTACAGCGAATCAGTTACGACTCTACGGCCCCAGAGTTAAATTTTACCTGTGCTACATGCAACGACTCCGGGACGACAAGTTACTACTCTAGACTCGAAGGCTTCTTGGCCTAGTTATCGTTTTCATCGGGCCTGCCTGCCAATGTGACCCACTTGGAATTTTGGAACCCTGGGCCTAGGAGATGTGTTCAGCGCTTGGGTGACTGACTCTCATCTGGATCACGAGGGTGTAATCAAGTTTCAAGTGTTGGCACACAGTTTAGATTCGTTTTCTGCTCCGCTTGCTGGGTAGTTTTGCACCTGCGCTTCGATGTGACCGCGGGATTAACGGAGTCGTGCAAATAATAAAGGGCATCGCAGTTGGGACACCCAGCCCCACAAGGGCACTCCACGGATTTATACCATTTATTCTGGTGGCCCCAGCTTGTCTCCTGGCGTACCCAATCTACACTTAACGGCAACGTGCCATGTCATTTGTTTAATTTTTTCGTGAAAACCCAAATTTCTCAGGAGGTGAGCTCAACAGATCAGCATTGCATTCCGCTGATGTCGCCAATGTCTTCGCATCGCGGAGGCTGCAGTCCAGCACCGCATTGGGGCCCTCCTGCGGCCGTTTCGCCCCATCCGTCCGGGCCGCCGCCTCCGCCCCAGTCGCAGCAGCAGCAGCAAAGCCAGCAATCGGCCTCTCAGTCTTATGGCATGGGAACAGCCGAGCCAATCTCGCTACCGCCCGCTTTCGATCGCCGATCTCCTAGTCCGCAGTTTCCGCCCGTATCGCCTGAGCAATACCTGCCGGCTCTGCCCAGGATCGGCACCAGTCCCCTGCCTAGCAGCCTGGCCCGTCCGCTGCCCAACCGCCGGTCCCCAATGCCAGCTGCTGCCGCCTCTGGAGGCTCTGCCGGAGTTGACGATAGTCCAGCTGGACGGTCCACTGTGTCTTCGTCTTCTTCACCGCAGCAGCAGGGACAGCAGTTGCTGCTTCTTCGGTGATTGCCTGGGGTTTCTTTTCTGTGCTCCTGGTTTGTTTGGCGTAATTTGCTTTTTTAAATAGTGACAGCCATAATATGCCTGTACATTTATAAAGAAATATTGTGTAGCCATTTCTTATGCAACCTGATCTATTTGATAGGTCTCTTTGATCTGCCTTTGACAGGTCTCTTTGATCTGCCTTTGACAGGTCTCTTTGATCTGCCTTTGACAGGTCTCTTTGATCTGTATTTGACAGGTCTCTTTGATCTGCCTTTGACAGGTCTCTTTGATCTGCCTTTGACAGGTCTCTTTGATCTGCCTTTGACAGGTCTCTTTGATCTGCCTTTGACAGGTCTCTTTGATCTGCCTTTGACAGGTCTCTTTGATCTGCCTTTGACAGGTCTCTTTGATCTGCCTTTGACAGGTCTCTTTGATCTGCCTTTGACAGGTCTCTTTGATCTGCCTTTGACAGGTCTCTTTGATCTGCCTTTGACAGGTCTCTTTGATCTGCCTTTGACAGGTCTCTTTGATCTGCCTTTGACAGGTCTCTTTGATCTGCCTTTGACAGGTCTCTTTGATCTGCCTTTGACAGGTCTCTTTGATCTGCCTTTGACAGGTCTCTTTGATCTGCCTTTGACAGGTCTCTTTGATCTGCCTTTCACAGGTCTCTTTGATCTGCCTTTGACAGGTGGAATCACCTTTGGTTCGAAGAGCCAAATTGGTAACAAGGCTGGTGGTTTTCACAGTTTGATAAGAAAGCCAGTATTGGCTATCAGGATCCTCTTGACTTGCAGCTCAATTTTCACTGTTTTTGTTGGCCAACTCAAGTATTAATCACCTAAATTATTTATATTATTTTTGTAATGCTTATCGCGTGTATAGTCAGCTACCTGTATCCATAATTTTCTCTACTAAACTCTACCGCATTTGCGTTCTGGCATATCCATTAAACTGTTCCTGTTGTTCGACATGTCTTGTTTAGTAGCGTTTCTATAACTCTTAAATAAACTCAAAATTCATTCTTTTCTACTTGAAATGCAATCATAGGTCTCTTATTTAAAACCTGTATTTTGTATTTTATTCGGGTCGAAATTTATGCTAGTATTTTCATTTACTCACTTTTAGTATCAGCAAAAAGCATTTACCTTGCTAGTATTCCCTATTAATATTTGTTAGTCTGCTGTTGCTTGCATATCATGTCAACTTTCTAGTCTTGCGTTTAAAATTTAATAATCAGCGGCGTGAAAGTTTAAATAAAATAAATGTAATTTACTCTACGCTCTACTGTAGTAATATGATGATGCTCTGAGCGCAGTCTGTCATTGACCCAGTGTCTTGACCCAAATTATTGGCATTTTGCGTTCACTTGTGTCTTTTCGTATGACACCAGTTGTGAGCAGCAATTTTCTTACTGTTTTCTGTGTATATCTTTTAATCTGCTCTGTAAGTTATTTTTCGGCGTATTTGTTTGACTGTCTACTCTCGGCAGACTTCCGTTAATTAATGTTCTAATATAACCTGCATATATTTAATTATACAAGACTTGCTACCCATAATAGCCGTTTTCGGCCCCTAATCAGTTGTCCAATTTTTTGTTTCAATTTTTGTATTGTATTTCTGATAGTGAATTTCTTTAATCAGGGAGGTCACAAACTCGTATCTGATATGGCACCCTGGCGTTAGGCTACAGTGGTGATTTATTCGAGAAAATTACTAACTGCGATTATTATAGACCACGTATTTTCATCCAAGGTGTTGAAGAATGATTTTACTAAAAACGGGATTGTCTTCGAAAAGTAATTTCGAAAATTATAGTTTCGTTTCTCGTTTGCATTCTTACTTGCTATCAGACATACGTATGTTACATATACACATACTATGGTTGTGGTTCAGCATCAACTATTCGAGATATAAGCTGCATGTACATGTATTGTCTCGCACTATAAAAGATTCCTAGGTTTACATGTAGGAACTAAAAAGAACGTGCTTTCTACTCTTCGTGTAATCTTGTAAAATATGTATTATGGCTTAATCAAGTCGAATCAAATACCCAATCGATGGTATCATTTTTCGTAAAACAAGATCTACTGGACTGCAGTCAGAAACTAGGTTTTTACCATTCCGTAATGTAAGCCTTCAATAGAAAAAACCACATCGGAATAAAATTCAATTTGTAGCGATTTGTAGCGTAACTAGGACTTTTGGAACAGGTGAGAGCAAACTACTTTTGAGAATATGAGGCTTAAAATTTCGAGGGAAAAAAACAGGTTTCGATCTTTGTTAAATTTAATGCCTAACAAATTAAAATGCTTCCAAAAAGGGGAAGATACACTACAGTTACTCAATAATACGAGCTCTATGGCTTGCATTTCGTTTTTGCTTGAATTCTTATGTCTACGGAATGTATAAAAAGCAGAATAATACATTATTATTTTTTTGAAGTTCTTTATACTACCTTTCAAAAGACAAGTATCTTTTCTGACGCGAATTTTTGTTAAAACAATTAAACTTTCAAATTGTTTTGTCTGTGATTCTCATGATCTTTTCATCAATTTCACGATCTGCATTTTTTTATGGGCTCGGACTGGCATTTTTGCTTTGCTGTATATCTGTAAAGTTAAATAATTGCTTTTTTTATCTTGTTGCTTGTTTATTTTGATTGAACGCAATTCTTAAATTCATTTTCAATGTTACCTAATAACCGAGGCTACTACCTTAAGTGAGCTAGGCCCCCCCTACTGAGCTTATGACATGCCATGGCCATGCTGATGCTATGCCTGGCCACTGCCCACTGGCCTTTGGCTTTGCCCAGAAATCTTTATTTATAGTATGTGAATTCTATCTTTCAAATTTAGGTCTGACTTGGGCATAGGCTGAGTGGAAGCGTATATAAAATCTTTAGGCCCTAGTTTAAAAAGTTTGTGGCTAGTAGGCCTACTATTGGTATTGGTCTGCTTAGTTGGTTAGAAAAAATTTGACCTAGGCCTATCAGTGGACAGTATCACTATTGAGTGCAGATCTAGAACATTTTGGCATATCTATGGTTTTGTTTTTATATTATTTTATTTTAAAAAGCTACAAGTTAGAGATTATGATAAACCGTACTCAGAGAAGTTCAAATTAGAGTTCAAAGTCATGAGAAAGATAATTAGAGGGGATAACACTAGAATGTGACACCCAGTAGAGAAAGTTACCAAACATATTCCGTGGATATAGATGGCACCATAGAAATTCCTGCAAATGAGTTTTGAATAGACCATCACTTGTCCCTTAAATGTTGCGAAACTTCGCCTTGCAATGCGCCCATGAAGTCTAGTTGGCATAGCTCTGCAGGCGGATGCTAATTGCCAGAATGATTGTTATAGGAGCCGGTGGTTGTCCAGCCATTTCTTCGTGCGCTGGAACAAATTTGAAACAAGAAATAATATAACGAATGAAACCATAGTTATGCCAACATTTTAAATAAGGGTACAAATTACTAAGATATCTTTGCATTTGATTATTTATCTATATAAAAATAATATACTAGAAAGCAAACTCAAAGGGGTATATATGCATGCCTTTTCTGCCCCCCCCCCCTAAATCTACTAGGCCTACTAAAGATCTAGTTTCTATAGCCATAGGCCTAATAAAAAAGGTAAAACAATTTAAAGAAATAGGTAAATAATTAAATAGTGAAAGTATGCATTAAGGTAAATAGTTAAAAGATGATATGACTCATGAGTGCAAACAAAAATAAAAAAATCAATTGAATACAATAATTATATTTAAAAGAATTTAGATACCAAAAATATAAAAATATTATTTTTGTTTGATTGTAATTTATTTTAAAGAGTAATAAATAGATAAGCTAAAACACTTTTTGTTATAATATATACATGCAAATATCAAATGTAATAATGGTATAATCCAATATTTTAGGTCAAAAGAAATTTTAAGCATATATTATATTTTTTTTAAAATTCCAAAAAATTTAACTTCAGTATATACTTCTTAATTTCTTCTAATTTTAATATTATATCTAGGGGCTTAAGGCATGTTAACTTTTCCTATGGGAATAAGTTTTAGAAACCCATTGGCATGCAACAACAATGAAAAAATATAGCTTAAATGCATGACACATAAGACAAAAGTATGAAAAAAGCACAATTTGACACAAAAAATTACAAGCATGGTAGAAAAGGACAGATAACAACCAATATAAAACCCCCAGAAAATGGTGTAAACATTGTAAAACTCTATACTCAAAGTCTTTAAGGACAACTACATAACTCCTATGGTGTTACATATATGCCATGCTTCTAGTGCTGCCACCCATTGACTGCAATGCACTATGACTGTGACATGCAATATTGACCTCCACTGCAACGCAACACTAGCTACCTTTCTTGAATCTGCAATGTAACACTAGAAAATGTTGAAAATGCATATCTCATATCAGATGTATAATTTATAGTAGTAAGGTAATAATTTGTCTTTTGTATTATAGACCTATTTCTCTTTTATTATGTTGACAAAATCTATAGCTAGGGATATCTCTTACCATTTCTTATTTCTATTCCCACCATCTATTCCAACAGCCTCTAGCTTTTTGTTGAGCTCTGAAATTTTTTTAGGTTTACCTTCATACATGCGCAACAGTCGGCCAAGTCGGCCGATCTGGCCGACCGATTTGGCGGCCAACCAAGAAAGTCGCAAAAATGCCCACCCAAAAAAACACCCAAGTAATAGTACTAAGTAGCTGACGAGGCATTTTAGCTTACTAAGACAGTCATAGTTACTCCTGCCGTTTACCCAAAGTTGCGTTAATTTTGCTTTAGGGTTTTTTTACATGTAAGTCGCATTTTTGGCCAAAAACTACGTCGCATTTTTGTTAAAACTAAGTCGCACGGCCGACCGAATTTTGGAGGTTGCGCATGTATGTTTACCTTATTTAGAAGAATAAAGTGTCACAATTCTCTTTTTTATTAATTTCATTGAACTTTAAATTTAGATTTTCTGCATTACCATATATCTAAAACTAATTTATTGTATAGCTTTTCTAATTTCAATTTATCTCAAAATCTACCTAATTAAATAACTGTTCAACAACGCATCTGTTTCAGAGAGCTGAAATTTCAACATGGCATATGGAAAGCAAAAGAAGACAGGTGGAAAGAAAGGTGGAAAGAAGACAACGTAAGTCTTGAATATAGAAATCTCTACCTTTATTTTGTAGTTTTATTCGAACAAAAGTTATAGATGTACTTGTATAAATATTACATTAGCTATTAATGAGCTTTAGGCACTGTCAATATCAAACCACCGTTCCCTATGCAGGGTGGATCCTTTCCTCAAGAAAGAATGGTACGACATCAAGGCTCCGTTCATGTTTGAGAAGCGAACCTGCGGCAAAACGCTGGTGACCCGCAGTGCTGGCACCCGACTGGCTAGCGACTCGCTGAAAGGCCGCGTCCTTGAAATGTCTCTGGGCGACCTCAAGACCAACGACAGCGACTCGGCCTATAGGAAATTCAAACTGCAGGTTTGTATTCTAGGCTTATTGAAACTGGACCTCTGAGTCTGCAGTAGAGGTGTCTGACTGTTGCGCCACACCACTCATGGTTTGACTCAGTGAGCGGCCACATTAATTTGTCACAGAGAGTGTACATGCCTGAAGATTAGAAAGTCAGGGTCGCTGTACACCCTGTGTGAGCCTGTGTATGAGTTTTGTATGAGGGTTGACCGCAGCCCTCCTGAGAGTATATAATTATTATTTTATTTATTCCATTAATTTCACAGGTCGAAGTGATCCAGGGCAAGCACTGCCTGACCAACTTCTACGGCATGAACCTGACCAGGGACAAGCTCTGCTCTCTGGTAAAGAAGTGGCAGTCCACCATCGAGGCCAACGTTGACGTGAAGACGTCCGACGGCTATGTGCTGCGCGTCTTTGTCATCGCCTTCACTAAGAAGCGAATGAACCAGATCAAGAAGCACGCCTATGCCCAGTCTACCCAGGTATGCTCTTAGTGTTTGAAGTAGGACTTTCCTTTTGGTTATGAAATTTGATTTTGAGTAGTGCTGAGTAGTGCGTTGTGAATGTTGCAAATATGTTTGTTTCAAAAATATGGTCATCTTCATTCGCTCAGGCTCAAGCTCTACCAATAATTTATGTGATTATTTGAGTTGGTACAGATTTCAGCTAGGCTGACAGTGCTCACATCGTAGCTTGGTAACGCTGTAATTCCAGATTCGCCGCATCCGCCGCAAGATGCTGGACATAATCAACAAGGAGTGCTCCATCGAGCTGAAGGACGTAGTCAACAAGCTGATCCCGGACAGCATCGGCCGGGACATCGAGAAGGCCGCCAGTGGCATCTTCCCGCTGCACGACGTGCACGTTCGCAAAGTGAAGGTGCTTCGCAAGCCGAAGGCCGAGCTGGGCAAAATCATGGAGCTGCACGGCGAGACTCTTGGCTCCGGGCCCAGCGCCGCGGCTGCCGCTGGCGAGAAAGTCGACCGGCCTGACGGTTACGAGCCGCCGGTGCTCAAGTCTGTCTGAGTAGACTTATCAGCAGTTTGCTGTTATGAGGACATGAGGACTGACTGATTGAATATTAGCAGAGTCTTTGCCTACCTGCGCTTGCGAATGGGGTAGCAAAATAAAGTCGGTGACGCCAAAGCCGCGGTGTCTTCAGTGTTTCTTGGAATAAAAAAAATTTTTGAAATATGCTGTCTTTGTTATAACAGGTGCAGTCTTCGTTATTTTTGTGCTTCCTAGCATTAGAGACTTGATAAAGTTTGAGGTTGTTTTGAACAGCTAGAAATTTTGAAGACTTGATGTTACTGGGCTAGCTACGACTTGAAGTGGAACAGTTCGTGCATGTATTTATTTACGATGAGCATGCGACCAACTTAAAAAAGTAAAGGAAATTTCATCCTACACTTTCATTATAGTCTCCAGATTGATAGCTTTATTTGCAATCTCGTTAGGCGGTCAGTGGGTAAATTAAAGCTATAAATTAGCTCAAATTAGAGGCTAGGGTAATTCCGCAACTGTCAGTCTGAGAAGAGCAACAAAATGACATGTTAGCGGCGTTGAATTTGACTTCAGTGAATTGTCTAATCGATGCATTGACCGAGTTGATTTGAAAGTAGCTAAAGTGCGCGAAGATGATGGATTGCTTGGATGGAGAGCACAAGGAAAAGCTCGATTGAAGTGGCAATTATTAGTTTACCTAACAGGAATTTTTCAATTGAACGAATCAATTCTTAAAAGAAAAAACTATGTGTACTTTATTTGTGCGATTTGTCGTGGGACATTATTTTACTGTGTGTACATGAATATCCCTTTACTGCATACAGGACTCATAGAAAGAGAAAAAACCAAAGTAATGGCCTGAAACCATGAATTATTTAGGTGCGGCAAGAGGCTTGACAATATTCAGTCTGCATATCTGGACACTTACATGTATTTTAGTGCAACGCAACGTTTAAAAAGCCTATGTATACACGCACGAGCGATATGACTGAACATAGCTATGAAATACATCTACTGCGAGGCGTGAATGCTACACACTGGCATATAATTTCGTGTTTTACAAAAATAAAAAGACAAAAAAGAATCCGAATTAATAAACCAGTGCATGCCAGCTGGTACTGTAGGTGAGACACAGTTTCGCTGGCGGCAAGATCCTTTTGCAATTTTTTTTCGCAAAAAGCTACGTAAAATATGGAAAATTTGTATAAACGCCCGTTTTTGCGTGTATATCGATTACATCAAATAAGTCGATTCTGATATGGTCAGGACTTCATGCACTCACGATGGTACATATGTGCATGCGTTTCATCCGACGCATTTTCACGCAGTTTCATATTCTACCAAAATTAGAACGCATGGCTTACTTTAGATACAAATTGGAATTAGTTAAGAAGACGAGAAAAAGTACTTTATACGAATAAAGTTATGAAAAATCAAGAACTTAATCTCGCTAGTGAATGAAGATGGGCTTTGAAATACGCCCCAGTTCGGGTGCAGCGCAAAACAATTTTCGAGGGGAAATCCACGGAAATTATGCAAATTACGTATATAAACCGTTGCTTTTACTACGTAAGTAGACGCTTCTTAAAATAAGCCATCCGGCTAAACAATTTTGTTTAAATTCAAACGAATCTCAGATGCTTGTTCAGTGGACCTCTGTGCTGCTCAGCGCAGCCAGGTGGGCTCTGATTGAGAGCGTGGCCGTGCTCTCCGCTGCCTCCTCCAGAAGCTGCTTTAATGACACCGCACACTTCTCGATTCATCAGCTCCAGCTGGATTGGGGCCTGCTTGTTTTGCTTTCGCTGCTGCTGCTGCAGGTGTCTCTGCTGCTGTTGCTTCTGCAGCTGCTGCAGATGGTGCTGGTGAGGATGATGAGGAATCGCCACAGCCGCTGCAGCTGCCCGCTGCAGCATGAGGTGTTTGGTTCGGTCCGAGTCGGACGAGTCAAAGCGGATCACCCTGGCGGGTGGCTTCTTCCGTCTCCGGATGGCGTACATCATGTTGCGGCGAAAGTTTCTGCTCCACACGCAGTAGATGAAGAAATTGATGGCAGAGTTGAACAGAGTGAGCAGGGAGCCGATGGAATAAAGGTACGAATTGAACCACGTCTGATCGTCGAAGCTGGTATCCAGGAGGATGTGCCATACAGCACCGGGGATTTCCGTGGTCACAAACACGGCTATGATGACCACCAGCATTTTTGTTTCCTCGGTGCGTCTCGTTGTCTCCCGAGTAATCGCCGCTCGAATTCTCGACGCGATGAGTAGGCTGCGAATCAGTAGTATGTTGAACGCTGTGAGTACTAGCATTGGACCAACGGTGAGGAACAAAATGTACATTATCTTCTTGTAGAGCAGCATGTACACGAAGCCCAGGCGCTTGGGGTTCGGCTGAAGGATTTGGAGCTGCAGGCACTGATGCAGCTCGGACTTGTACTCAAACAGCAGGGGAATATTGTAGACCAGTGCCGTGCAGGTCACAGCGACGCAGTAGATGCGCGACCGCTGCGGGTTGCTGCGCTGCGTCGAGTAGAACGGATTCTGCACCACCATGTAGCGGTCCAGGGCCACCAGCAGGATGACCCAGTTGCGGCCAGTCCGAGCCACGCTGCCAAAGTACCACAGCAGCGGCAGCAGCGGCTGCGCTCCGGTGGTCGCGTGCAGTCTCGTCTGCAAGGTGACGCCGTCCGAAAGCTTGACAACTGCGCCCAGGCCCATGTAGACAACATAGTAGGGCGCCGAGATCAGGATGAAGATTAGATCGACTGCGGGATGAGCAGCAAAGAGCATTATGAGAAACACTAGCAAAGTAAGTAAACGATTTCTCGAAGAAGCACCGTGATCTCGCCATGAATAGAATAGAACTCAGAATCTGCATAAAAGCCGTATTTGAACCCAGTGCAAGGTAGCCCAAGGCCCAGAACTGCTAGCTGGTCTATCAGATTATGTTCAGCTGCATTTACTAACCGTTGCCAGCCCTCCTTAACTTGCGGCGAGTGGCTGACCCACCTGACCCACCATGTTTGCCATCGCAGCTCCATTCAAGACAGCTTGGCTGACCTATATTTTGCTCACCTTCTGTGCACTTTTGTGCAACTTTGTACTGCAACCACTGCAGAAATTTTTGCAGCATACATGTACTTTTCGGGCTCGTTCAATAGACCCTGCAAGCTTTGTGGTAGTTATGTGGCGGGGCAAGGAATCGAACCATGGGCCGTGAGGCAAAATCAGAGAAATGACCAGGAGCACAAGGCTGACGTCATTAAACTCGGGATAAGGGGTGATTGACAGCAACAAAGCAACAGTGTTTGAAGCATTATGGAGCATTCGCGTTGTAAAACTTGAAGTAACTACGACGAGCCGTGTTTCTACATTAATTAGTCGAGGCAAAATGCAGCACCATAATATTTCGTATCTTGTCAATTGTGAGTCACTCTATCACACTGTCATTTGAACGGATTTTGGCAATGTCATTAAAGAGAAATTTCAGTCCGAACTCGCGGGGTTGTAAATACTTACATGCAGCAGCATGATATATTCTACACAGCAGTTGGGCACCCTTCGGCTCAATCAAAGCTGCCGGAAAATGGCAAGGAAGCTTCGTGTGCCAAGAAAATATCGATTTTCCTCCCAGTGAATAGCCGGTCTGAGAGCAGAGACGCTGCACTGGGTCTCCCAGGCCTGTGCGGCCTCTCTCTGCACTGTTGGGGCCGCCACTGTGTTGTTAAAGTTTGCCCAGTGTTAGGTTGACAAACAGTTCCCAGCAGTGGACCAGGGAAAGAGAGATGCGAGAGAAATCAGTCAGCCTTAGGAGCAACATGTGGACCGCTGCCCGCCAGGTCCAGAAACAGAACACATTGGGGAAGGCTGAGGATTTGAACGGTGAGGCTGGTTTAGAAATGAAGATGCCTAAAATACAATAATCCCATACAGCTTATGACTCACTCACTCACTCATCACTCGCTCACTCACTCACTCACTCACTCACTCATCACTCACCCATCACTCACTCACTCACTCACTCACTCACTCACTCACTCACTCACTCACTCACTCACTCATCACTCATCACTCATCACTCACCAACTCACTTCGGTCTCTGTCCTAACTCAATGCAGTGAGGAGTGGCCAAACTCTAGCAGCCTTACTCTTCTGAGATCGAATCCCAAATTCACTATTTCGACAATATAGCTTCGCTTTTCACAATCAGTTTTAGACTATTATGGTTTTGAAAATCACGTCATCCCTTTTTAAGTCATCTTTTTTTATTTCCGCTCGTCTCTCGCGTCTTTCCGCCATACGGCAACTGTTGACGGATTTTCAGATAATCTTCTTCATTCGAAGTCTTTCAGTCCCGGAAGCTCAGGGCAGGTGCTAAGCCTTCCATGCAAATGGTAGCTATTAGAGGGTGGCAATAAAATTCGAGCTGTGCAACCCGAAGACTCGTAGAGCAGGTGCGTGGGCAGTTCTATCGCTGCAAAAGACTGAAAACTGCAAGCTAAATATTAGTTCTAGGAATCTAAGCAAACCCAACCTTTGCCTGGCCACGCGTGCCGTCTACAGCCTCAGTTGCAGTAGAAATGGCCAATATTTCATGAGGCCAACAGTGGATAATTATAGGCGCCCCTGTGTGCCTGTCCTTGGGGTCAGTTTTGCTTGTATTGCCCAGGCAGGGCTGCCCCAGCCTGCAGGCCTCATTAATCTGATTAGTTAGGCAGAGGACAGGGCGAAGCAGTGCCAGTAAGAAAGGCGAAGGCAGCGCGAGGCTTTACAATTGGAATAATAAATGGGGTGGAGGTGCGCATGTGCAGCCGATAAAGTCTGTCGCTTTATTAAATTATTGAGTGAATCGCATTGAGCGGCCTGCTGGCTTGTAAAGGCTGCAAATTAATTAATGGCAATCGGATGGTAATTAATGGCAATTTAAGTTGTTTAACTTGCGCTGTAAAACTTATGGCAGCTGCAATAAGACCCAAAGCGAGCTGATCCGTCAATGAAAATTCAAGTGACGCCTTGGACAAAAAGGGGAGGGAAAGAGGTAATGAAAATGATCAATGTGCATAGGCATGTCATTGTGACTTTAATTGATATCTTACAGACCCCGAGATTAAAAATTACCTTTTTGAAAAAGTGAACTGCAGCTAAATATGTTTCCGTTGTATAAAAAATCAAATTTCTTCAAGTCCTATTCCTTTCCAACTTCTTTAAGTCAACAGCGTGCAAATTTAACTTTAACTAACTACAAAAAAAATCAAAAAATTAAAATCTGTATGTTCTCCCATTCAAAAATTGATAGAATTCTCGTTACTTTTGAAACAGAATTTTGAGGCCAGAAAGGTGTATACTTTATACCTTATTTAATTATAGTTTGGTCTAAAAATAGTCTATGGTCGCACCCACATTCTTCCAGTCCTACACTGAATGCTGACTTCGACACAAATGTCTATGGTACAAAACCATAATACCCGTGTTAGAAGGATGCTATACGCCCCCCACACGCTTCAGCCCTCACCAATATTGGTATTCGAATATATAATAACTTATCGTAGTATAGCTGCTATCTTACAACATAATTTACGAACTCGTAGCTATGTAGCCACAAGCAGCAATGCTTTAGTGCAGGTAGGATGACAGACACTAAGCTAAGCATCACCTGTATCAACTGGCTTATGGGAAAATTTAATTTCCGACTCCACCGAAGTACCATTTTTGTCATGCGAATATGGCTCTTTTCACCGCTAGTGGGAACAAATATCAATTGGGGCCTCTGCCTTATCTATTTGCACGCAATAAACTTGTCATGCTTTCTCAGGGAGCTTCAGCTCCGTCTAATTTCCTTTCTCGCACATGCTTTAGCTCTCAGTAACTTCTGCTTCTCGGAGTGAAGAGAGCGGGAGGAGCAGAGGGCAGAGGAAATGAAGTGTGACATTGAGGAGGACATCGGCGAGAAAGTGTAGGGGCTCATATAAGCCGGCAGCTCAACCACAATTACGGAGAAGGGATAGATGAAGAGTCGGAAGAAGGAAGTAGAAGGAAGAAAAAATGACTTGAGCTATCAAGAGAGTGTGAAGTATCTGCTTAAGCTGGGTTAGGGCTCCAGCTTAGAGAGTAGTGAGGAATAAGTAAAACTCAGGCTTTCTCATTGATGGAAGAGTGATTGATTGGCTATGCGAGAGTATTTTAAACTATAATCCTATCAGTATACTCTGCACTTATCGGTGGAAAACCGAAACTTTTGCAAACAGACACCCAATTCAATGATTTCCAGTGAGCTTTGGGTACTTCAGAATGCCGCTCTCAGTAGTACATTGGTTAATAACCAAACTTATGGAAAATTTATACTTCCTTTGATAGGGAATAATAAATACATAATAAATACAGTGTATCCAAGACAAAGAGGGGAATAGCGGTGACCCACTGAGGAATAATAGCGGTGACCCACCAAAGGATCAGAGGGAGGGTAGCGGTGACCCACCAAAGGATCAGATGAAGGGTGGCGGTGACCCACCAAAGGATCAGAGGGAGGGTAGCGGTGACCCACTGAGGGATAATAGCGGTGACCCACCAAAGGATCAGATGGAGGGTGGCGGTGACCCACCAAAGGATCAGAGGGAGGGTAGCGGTGACCCACCAAAGGATCAGAGGGAGGGTAGCGGTGACCCACTGAGGGATAATAGCGGTGACCCACCAAATGATCAGAGGGAGGGTAGCGGTAACCCACCAAAGGATCAGAGGGAGGGCAGCGGTGACCCACCAAAGGATCAGATGAAGGGTGGCGGTGACCCACCAAAGGATCAGAGGGAGGGTAGCGGTGACCCACTGAGGGATAATAGCGGTGACCCACCAAAGGATCAGATGAAGGGTGGCGGTGACCCACCAAAGGATCAGAGGGAGGGTAGCGGTGACCCACAAAAGGATCAGAGGGAGGGTAGCGGTGACCCACTGAGGGATAATAGCGGTGACCCACCAAAGGATCAGAGGGAGGGTAGCGGTGACCCACCAAAGGATCAGAGGGGGGGTAGCGGTGACCCACTGAGGGGTAATAGCGGTGACCCACTGAGGGGTAATAGCGGTGACCCACCAAAGGATCAGAGGGAGGGTAGCGGTGACCCACTGAGGGATAATAGCAGTGACCCACCAAAGGATCAGAGGGAGGGATAATAGCGGTGACCCATCAAAGGATCAGAGGGAGGGTAGCAGTGACCCACCAAAGAATCAGAGGGAGGGTAGCGGTGACCCACTGAGGGATAATAGCGGTGACCCACCAAAGGATCAGAGGGAGGGTAGCAGTGACCCACCAAAGAATCAGAGGGAGGGTAGCGGTGACCCACTGAGGGATAATAGCGGTGACCCACCAAAGGATCAGAGGGAGGGTACCGGTGACCCACCAAAGGATCAGAGGAAGGGCAGCGGTGACCCACTGAGGGATAATAGCGGTGACCCACCAAAGGATCAGAGGGAGGGTAGCGGTGACCCACTGAGGGATAATAGCGGTGACCCACCAAAGGATCAGAGGGAAAGTAGCGGTGACCCACCAAAGGATCAGAGGGAGGGTAGTGGTGACCCACCAAAGGATCACAGGGAGGGTAGCGGTGACCCACCAAAGGATCAGAGGGAGGGTAGCGGTGACCCACCAAAGGATCAGAGGGAGGGTAGCGGTGACCCACTGAGGGATAATAGCGGTGACCCACCAAAGGATCAGAGGGAGGGTAGCGGTGACCCACCAAAGGATCAGAGGGAGGGTAGCGGTGACCCACCAAAGGATCAGAGGGAGGGTAGCGGTGACCCACTGAGGGATAATAGCGGTGACCCACTGAGGGATAATAGCGGTGACCCACTGAGGGATAATAGCGGTGACCCACCAAATGAACAGAGGAAGGGTAGTGGTGACCCACCAAATGAACAGAGGGAGGGTAGTGGTGACCCACCAAATGAACAGAGGGAGGGTAGTGGTGACCCACCAAAGGATCAGAGGGAGGTTGACCTATTAAAGAATGTAAAAACGTTGAATGCAGCAGCGATGGTGGAACTCACAGACAGACAGAGCCATCAGCAGTACGCTCATTGAGGACCTTCGGACATCTCTCTGCAGTACCAGAATGGACAGAGCATTGAGCACCAGGCCCATGGTGAAGATCACAGATGACAAGCCAACGTCAGTCACCAGTATAAACTGGCGCTCCGAATCAGTAAAATGAATCTTCGGCGGACAATGCGTGCCATTTTCAACTGTCTCATTTGCCGACATGGCTTGGGAGTCGGATAGTTTTTCGGATCGTTGAATTTAAATGCAGAACAGTTTCGGTTCGAAGGTCACAAGGCGAGGTAAGGGATCGGGGCTTGGCGCTCTGACGATTGGGAAGGCAGGGAAAACTTATAGACCAAGCCTGCCCGTGTTGACTGAGGGCAGGAAAATTTGGGGTTGGCTGGAGACCACTGGCTTCCCAGCAAATCCCACTGGCTTTAGAATCCGATCATGCATATGGGAGGGGCAGGGAGAGGGCAAGTCTGGCTTATGGGGATAACAAATTGTTAGCGTTGATCCTCGCCAGTTCGCTGTAGAAATGCACTTTGCAATCTCATCAGTTTTTGATTTCTGCTTTCATCTTTCAGATTTCTCACTAGGCTCTTCCATCTCCCCTCTTCTCCCTCTGCTGCAATCATTTTGTCCAGGAGCTTGAGAGACCCCGGTAGCTACTCAATGCTGGGAACTTATCGGTTGGGCTGAGACTCGCTCGCGCGGAACTTAAGCTAGCCAAAGTATAAAAAAGTATGTTCAAAGCAACTCTAACATCGTATACAGTGTGCCAAAGAAGAGTAATGCCAATTGAAATGACGAATGACATCGTTTGACCTCTTCTGTTTGGCGACTTGGGGTTTTTTTCATTGGAATCACAGAGCCATTTGGCATCACGGGCCTAATTAACCCAGATACGACCGTACAAAAATTAAAATCTTCAGTAGCATTACTAAAAATAGTTTCTCAGAGGGCAAGATCCAATTGACTATAAGCTTATTGCGACAGTGTAGCGCCGCAGGGCGACTCTAGCGCTACAGGTGAGTGGGGCAGGTGAGTCTCTGGTGCCGCAGGTGAGTCTCTGGTGCCGCAGGTGAGTCTTTAGTGGCGCAGGTGAGTCTCTGGTGCCGCAGGTGAGTCTTTAGTGGCGCAGGTGAGTCTCTGGTGCCGCAGGTGAGTCTTTAGTGGGGCAGGTGAGTCTCTGGTGCCGCAGGTGAGTCTTTAGTGGCGCAGGTGAGTCTCTGGTGCCGCAGGTGAGTCTTTAGTGGCGCAGGTGAGTCTCTGGTGCCGCAGGTGAGTCTTTAGTGGGGCAGGTGAGTCTCTGGTGCCGCAGGTGAGTCTTTAGTGGGGCAGATGAATCTCTGGTCCCGCAGGTGAGACTCTTGCGCTACAGGTGAGTCTCTAGTGCCGCAGGTGAGACTCTTGCGCTACAGGTGAGTCTCTAGTGCCGCAGGTGAGACTCTTGCGCTACAGGTGAGTCTCTAGTGCCGCAGGTGAGACTCTTGCGCTACAGGTGAGTCTCTAGTGCCGCAGGTGAGACTCTTGCGCTACAGGTGAGTCTCTAGTGCCGCAGGTGAGACTCTTGCGCTACATGTGAGTCTCTAGTGCCGCAGGTGAGTCTTTAGTGCCGCAGGTGAGTCTCTAGTGCCAAAGGCAAGACTCTTGCGCTACAGGTGAGTCTCTAGTGCCACAGGTGAGACTCTTGCGCTACATGTGAGTCTCTAGTGCCGCAGGTGAGTCTTTAGTGGCGCAGGTGAGTCTCTGGTGCCGCAGGTGAGTCTCTGGTGCCGCAGGTGAGTCTTTAGTGGCGCAGGTGAGTCTCTGGTGCCAAAGGCAAGACTCTTGCGCTACATGTGAGTCTCTAGTGCCACAGGTGAGTCTTTAGTGGCGCGGGTGAGTCTCTGGTGCCGCAGGTGAGTCTCTAGTGCCAAAAGCAAGACTCTTGCGCTACAGGTGAGTCTCTAGTGCCACAGGTGAGTCTCTAGTGCCAAAGGCAAGACTCTTGCGCTACATGTGAGTCTCTAGCGCTACAGGTGAGTCTTTAGTGGGGCAGGTGAGTCTCTGGTGCCGCAGGTGAGTCTCTGGTTCCGCAGGTGAGTCTCTGGTGCCGCAGGTGAGTCTTTAGTGGCGCAGGTGAGTCTCTAGTGCCAAAGGCAAGGCTCTTGCGCAACAGGTGAGTCTCTAGTGCCACAGGTGAGTCTCTAGTGCCACAGGTGAGTCTCTAGTGCCACAGGTGAGTCTCTAGTGCCACAGGTGAGTCTCTAGTGCCACAGGTGAGTCTTTAGTGGCGCGGGTGAGTCTCTAGTGCCACAGGTGAGTCTTTAGTGGCGCGGGTGAGTCTCTGGTGCCGCAGGTGAGTCTCTAGTGCCAAAGCAAGACTCTTGCGCTACATGTGAGTCTATAGTGCCGCAGGTGAGACTCCAGTGTCCCCAGGCAAGAATTTAGCATCCATCGGAAAAATCTTGTAGGTCCAAGTTTAGGATATGTCATGATCAAAGTCAAGGATACCATGGCATCCGCATTTAGCATATACAAAAGCCCAGTTGGCAGCCCAAGAAAACTACCGCATAACCTAAAAGTATTTCTTTTAGTTAGAAAGAAAAGAAAACGCAGAAAGAAAGATTTCTGTCTTCCAAGCTATATATATTTTCCTAGCGATTCAGCGCAAGGAATGGCAGCTAAGTATGGAAGCGCATGCGGTCGGACCTTCCAGACCCCAGCTAGCGCTTTGGCCCTCCGCGTCCACCCTTGACCGCGCTTGGCTTGGGGCTTGGGTTTCGGACAAACGTGTTCCAGAAAGTGCAAGCAGCACAGCCAGCTGCCCAGCAATTGTGGAAGAAGAAGCTGAGCTACTTCCCGCTTCTGAGTGGTCATATTTTTGCCTGATTTCATTTGCCCCACAAGCGCATAAACTGCGCCGCCGCTTAGCCCAGCGCTATAATTTACAGCTGCGAGCAGGATTCCAGAGCAGAAAAGTCGAATAACGAGCCAACCGGATGTGAAAGTCGATCGCAGAAGCCCAGCGCATGCCATTGCCAATGCCACCGAGCTATATGTATACATGGGGAGGGGGTCGGAGCGGGATTAGAAAACTCTGGAGCTTATTCTTTTGCTGACGCGGGAGGGACTGGGGCTAGATTGCTTATTATATTTCTCAATATGCGTACATATATGTATATTCCGAGCATTGATTGAGAGCACTGCCAGAGGAATCGCAAATATGGCCGATGGAAGTCGCGCGATAAATTGGCATTAGGAATGCAAATTAATTTCACTGCCGGGACCTGACGCGTTCTATCGGCAGAACGCTCCTCTAGTGGCCATTCGTATATACATATGCGCATTTTTGGCTTGTTTATTTTCCTAGTTTTGATTCTCCTCTTCTAGTAGATTCTCCCCATCCATGCCACCCTGACAGCATTGCTTTTGTCGATTCGGGTGGCTTTTTATCACTTGCAGGTGACGGGCAAGACGCAGCCAAGGCCCATCGCGTTCGGCATTATAGGAGCATTAGACACTATATCGTTAGCACGAGCACATTACATTACCTGAGCTGTTCAGCAGCTTCTAATGGGCTGCAGCTTCTTATTTTTGCATGTCAACAGCAAAGCCCTTCTAGAATGACATGCATCGCTTAGAGTGCTCTTCACGGTCCACTCTGCATTCGCGTGTGCGGGATACACGCGCTTATCCTCTTAGTTCCCCAATTATGTGGTTCAATGAAGCCTTCACAATTAGTACATGTATAGCTTCTTTGGGAGCCCTGTGTTTTTTATCCGTATTCTGTTTGTTTAAGTAATTTTTTTTCGAAGAAATAGTAGTGCACACGAATTTATTTCTAACAGGCTGTTAAATATCCACTGAAACTAAAAATGAGTGGTCAGTAGCTAATGTAATCAGATTTTACTATGCACTAATAATATTACTTAGCGAAATGTAAGGCTGCCAAAGTTCTGAATAAAAGGATAATTCGCATTTTTAAGACTGCATGTAAGACAGACAGTGATGTCTGCTGGCCGTGATCAGAACCCTCTTATTGCAAAAATTCAATTTTAGACATTTTTATTCCTGCCACTGGTCTACTGGGGTTCCAGAAGTTCATTATAGAGCGTCGAGAACTCTCGGCTTCTCGAGCCGCAGCGCTGCACTTTTACAGGCGGCAGCGACTGCCAATAAGTTTGAGATTCAGCCTGGAATCTAATCAAACCGTTTTGTTCATCAAGCCCGACTTGCTCACGACAAGCCCCGATTAGTTAGATTTTTTTGTCTGCACTGGCCTTCCCAAGTTGCAGACTCCTGTGAAGTGCACTCAACAGTAAAGCCGATTCGTGCATGCATTATTACAGTGATCCCATGTAGCTGGCATATGTTCTAACTACTTTCTCATGCCAAGATGGTCTGCAGTAAAACCCTGCTTTGGGTCAATTTATTGAACACAACAGATCAAAGAATGGATTCAACAAACTTTGTACATGTAGATCAACCACAAAGCAAACACAACAGCTTTATAGGCCTACGGCATGTGAACAAACAGGTGATGGGGTTGCCGTATTTGCTGCAGCTATCGTGCAGTGTTGGTGGCGAACAGGTGATGGGGTTGCCGTATTTGCTGCAGCTATCGTGCAGTGTTGGTGGCGAACAGGTGATGGGGTTGCCGTATTTGCTGCAGCTATCGTGCAGTGTTGGTGGCGAACAGGTGATGGGGTTGCCGTATTTGCTGCAGCTATCGTGCAGTCTTGTTGGGGATTGGGGCGGCCGTACTTTTGCATAAATTTTCTGACAAGCCTTAGCTAAACTGAAGAAGAGATCGATAGCATAAAATCCGTCTAAGCTTGTACTCAACAGAATTGCTACAAGCCTCACTTAGGCAACATTTGAGCGGAAAAGAATATTTCTGGGCCTGCTGCAAAAGATTTATGAAAATCTCTTCTAACCGGGTCTTCAGTCCTTCAGGAAACAGACAAGCCTCAGTCTAATGGGAAGCAATATAAAAGTGCATGCTTTTCGCAATTCGCAATTGCACCAGCTGGAAAAATAAGAAATTTAGCTTTGGAGCATTGCATGATTGTAGAGTCGGAATGTTTAACACCCTCCAATCAGGTTGCGTGCGAGAGCGCATGCTTCCTGTAAAGTGAGGATTCGGAATGGATTGTAGCAACTTGATAAAAGTCCATCTGTAAAAATAAACTCCATTTGAACAGAATGCACACATTTGAAATTCGCAAGTCCATCTTTTGAACTTGTGCTCGCTACGAGAGAACTTTTTGAGATTTGAGATAAGCCAGCACATTTGCCTCTATGAACCGCCACTGCATGTGCTTGAGTAGTTTCAACTCAACTTGGTAAAAAAATATCCTGAACCGAGCCGAAAAGCTTAACATCAAGAACCCATTTGAACTCTCACTTGAGCAGTTTATAAATAACCGTAGCATGAAATTAAATTTCACGCACACCCGAGTATCACTCTTAACTCAGCCGACCAGCCAGCAAGTTACCTTAGATACCAAAATACGGGGATACTTCTATAATCGAACGATGAATGATAGGCTTCTCAGACGAGTGGTGTTTCAGTTGTTTATGCACCAGTGGCACAGGTTTGGGGCCACGCATCAAGGAAGCTGTGACCAGATCAAGAGGCGCATGAAATGGCGAATCCGTGAGCTCCTTGCTTTCCCCATACAGGTATTTATAGTTTCCTAAACTTTTTGAGCCGAAGCTTAGCTGTTGCAAGAAAAAGTTTCTGGACGGGCAAGGATCGGCTGAATATTCTAATCCCGGGATATTGTGGAATAATCTGGAATCAAATATTCATTCGTGACTGTTACTAGATTAAGTTATGACTTCTGCCAGTTGCAGAGAGCAAATTTTAATATGGAAAAATGTCTTTGGATTTCAGATGAAAGGACAAAATAGGCAGAATACATGTGGAATAACTGCAGCTGCAGTAATTATTTATGAAGGTGTGACACAGGACATTAAATAAAGGTGGCTGTTCCATTAAGCCATGCGAATGCAGCAGCAATGAAACTCAATACTGTTGAACACTATGCCAGACATCAGCCTTAAATGACACTGGTAGACACTACCAGACATCAGCTTTAAATGACACTGGTAGACACTACCAGACATCAGCCTTGAATGACACTACCTGCCTGGACTTTGGTCCGGTTCTTTCGTCCGCTTACTTCTCTTAGTTCGTCCGATTGATAATGCATTTTTTTCATAAGGAAAAATCGGGCGGAGCGGACGAAAAGTTACGAAATCGGACGAAAAATTCACCTCACGTGAGGTTCGTCCGCACGTTAGTCCGCTGTTTGATCCGATTTTTGATCTGCTACTTCGCCCGATTTACTTATAAATCGAATCGGACGAGCAGGCGGATTAAAAG
The DNA here is from genome assembly GCA_002269645.1 of Macrostomum lignano. Taxonomy (NCBI): domain Eukaryota; kingdom Metazoa; phylum Platyhelminthes; family Macrostomidae; genus Macrostomum; species Macrostomum lignano. The sequence goes on from NIVC01004394.1 coordinate 37,382, forward strand.
CGGGTGAAATGCGGACGAACTGCTTCAGTTGGCGAATCGGACGAACAGGCGGATTAAAAAAGCGGGTGAAATGCGGACGAACCACTTTAGTTGGCGTATCGGACGAACAGGCGGATTAAAAGCGGGTGAAATGCGGACGGACCACTTTAGTTGGCGAATCGGACGAGCAGGCGGATTAAAAGCGGGTGAAATGCGGACGAACCGCTTCAGTTGGCGAAATGGACGAACAGGCGGATTAAAAGCGGGTGAAATGCGGACGAACCGCTTCAGTTGGCGTATCGGACGAGCAGGCGGATAAAAAGCGGGTGAAATGCGGACGAACCGCTTTAGTTGGCGTATCGGACACTGAAACTGGTAGACACTACCAGACATCAGCCGTAAATGACACTGGTAGACACTACCAGACATCAGCCGTAAATGACACTGGTAGACACTACCAGACATCAGCCGTAAATGACACTGGTAGACACTACCAGACATCAGCCGTAAATGACACTGGTAGACACTACCAGACATCAGCCGTAAATGACACTGGTAGACACTACCAGACATCAGCCGTAAATGACAGTACTAACTCTCAGCTTATGAAAGAATCCAAAACCAAAACAGTCTTAAGTGTTTTTCTTATCTAACGAATAGTGAAAATTGAGAAAATAGAAAAAACAGCGGGATAGAAGCAACACAAGTTTCGCCGCTATTAAATTCTATATTCATCGGGTTGGACAAACTGCCTTATATATTTTCCAGCTCAAAAACAAATCACTGACCTTCCGACGCGAGTGACCTGACATCATTTTCGATCGAATAACTAAACTGCGATTTAATATGCAAATAAGTTAGCAACAAAATTAATTTTAACGCAAATGCTAAGTGTTTTGCAGATGCCACACTATTACACTTCTAATTCTCCTTATGTGTAAGTGCAATAAAAACCTCAATAATGGGCATCCCAGATTTAAGCTAACATAGCTAACTATAGTTAACACAAACACAAGAGATGGTAATTTTCAACTATAAATTATTGAGAACAAAGTTACAGTAAAAAGCTGATTTACCGTAGATTAATTCTTATCACTGGTAGGCTGGATTTTGCTAACCTTTCTCACTGGCCAGCCTCTTAAATACACAAATTATACTACTAAAGAGACTGCTGTTTCTGACTCAGCTTTGGCCATAGACATCTTGCTTGACGGCCGCGGAGACATTCGAAATTTGGTAGATTAGCACGCCAGCCATGGGTGAAGGAATAAAGGATCGCTCATCTGAAAGAGAGTCTATGGCCAAGACTTCCTAAAAATTGGGTGGGATATCCCCCCCCATGAATTTCATTGGCTGCTGGAATTTAATAATAGTCCACCCTAAGCTCTTACTGGCTGAAGCTTGTACGCAGGGGAAATCCCCAAGTCACGATTTACGCGCATGCTAGGCTGTAGTATAATGAACATAGATAGCCTTTTCTCTTGTTTTAAATTCTAACTACTTTCCATAAGCCGTCGTGGCCCAGAGGAAGAAAGGACTATTATTAACTTCCAGCAGCCAATGAAATTCATGGGGGAGTCTTGACCATAGACTCGCTTTCAGATGGGCGATCCTTTCTATTCCTTCATCCATGACTCCAGCCCAGTGCATTACAATTAGGCTACGGAAAAAACTAGGAAATGTCTGCAACCCTGTCATTTTGCTTTGAAAATATTCTGGTCAGTTCACTGCGGCAACTGCAGCAGAGTGGTCTGGCCAGTTGGCAAGTAGGCCACCCTGGGATTCTTGCCCAGCTGATAGGCCACATCTTCGGACGCTTCGATCCGACGCAACTCAATCAGGCCTTCGCCAACTTTGCCGAACGCCTCGGACAGAAGCTTAGCAGCCAGGGCGTCGCCTTCTGCCGACACGATGGCCGCTTTCTTGGTTTGCTCGGCTTTTTCAACAAGAAACCGAGCCCGCTCCGCCTCCTGCTGAGCCACCTGCTTGGCTTCTACCGCGTCAGAGAATTCCTTGCCGAATGTCAGATGCGTCAGCGCGATGTCGTCGATCGTGATGCCGAAGCTGTAGGCGCGTTCCACTAGGCCTTCGCGGACCTGCAGTATTCAGCAGTTAGGAGAGAGGCTTAAGCACTGTACTTTTAGTGAGTTGCTGCTTGCACTTAGTACAATACAATATTCAGTGGGTCAGTGAGTCAGTGGGTGTGTTAGTGGGTCAATAGACACTGTCAGAGGGTCAATTAATGAGTCAGTGGATCAGAGGGTCAGTCAGTGGGTGACTCAATGGGTCAGAGGGTCAATCAGTGGGTGAATCAATGGGTCAGAGAGTAAATCAGCGGATGACTCAATGAGTCAGAGGGTCAATCAGTGGGTGACTCAATGGGTGAGAGGGTCAATCAGTAGGTGACTCAGTGGATCAGAGGATCAATCAGTGGGTGACTCAGTGGGTCAGAGGGTCAATCAGTGGGTGACTCAGTGGGTGAGAGGGTCAATCAGTGGGTGACTCAGTGGGTCAAGAGGGTCAATCAGTGGGTGACTCAGTGGGTCAGAGGATCAATCAGTGGGTGACTCAGTGGGTGAGAGGGTCAATCAGTGGGCGACTCAGTGGGTCAGAGGGTCAATCAGTGGGTGAATCAGTGGGTCAGAGGGTCAATCAGTGGGCGACTCAGTGGGTCAGAGGGTCAATCAGTGGGTGACTCAGTGGGTCAGTCAGCCAGTGGCGCACCTTCTGAGACACCACCTCTCGCTGGGTGATGAGCTCGGACGCGTCGAACTGAGCCACCACGGCCTTCAGCACCTCGTTAGTGATGGACGGCAGGACGCGTTCGTCATAGTCGGCGCCAAGATTGTTGAGTATCTGGGGCAGCTGCTCAGACTGAGGCCTGAACAGAATGCGCAGCGAGATGTTGACATTCTGCAGGTCCTTGCTGCCGGTCACGACGGAGACCAGACGGGGGCGGCAGCGAATCTCGAAAATGGTCGGCCGCTGCAGCCAGGGAATGCGAAAGTGCGTGCCCTCGCTATAGACCTCCTGCTTGACGCCCGAGAATCTGTCAAAGATGACAGCCTGCTCGCCAGCGTCAACATTATAAACGGCCGCTTGAACAGCACTGCCAATGGCCGCGGCGCCGAGGCCAAGGATGCCGAGCTTATTAAGTAGACTTTGCATATTGTTTGTCACCAACGCATCAGTGGTAATCAGTGCAATATGTAAAACTAACCCTAGTGAGGAAGCGACTCAACACTGAAAATCCCAGCTCTTATGAACTCAAAACTAACCCTAGTGAGGAAGCGACTCAACACTGAAAATCCCAGCTCTTATGAACTCAAAACTAACCCTAGTGAGGAAGCGACTCAACACTGATAATCCCAGCTCTTATGAACTCAAAACTAACCCTAGTGAGGAAGCGACTCAACACTGATAATTCCAGCTCTTATGAACTCAAAACTAACCCTAGTGAGGAAGCGACTCAACACTGATAATCCCAGCTCTTATGAACTCAAAACTAACCCTAGTGAGGAAGCGACTCAACACTGATAATTCCAGCTCTTATGAACTCAAAACTAACCCTAGTGAGGAAGCGACTCAACACTGATAATCCCAGCTCTTATGAACTCAAAACTAACCCTAGTGAGGAAGCGACTTAACACTGATAATCCCAGCTCTTATGAACTCAAAACTAACCCTAGTGAGGAAGCGACTCAACACTGATAATCCCAGCTCTTATGAACTCAAAACTAACCCTAGTGAGGAAGCAACTCAAAGCCACTGATTATCCCAGCTCTTATATGAACCCAATGTAACTGAAGGAGACAAAGATTCAAAAATGAAACCGCAAATAATAACAAAGGTAAGCTAGCAATCCAATTTATTTGATAAAAGTACAAGCGTATAGTAGCTAGATGACTCAGCATTAAGCAGCAGTGATCCCTCACAATGCCAATCACAGTGTGTGTAACTATAAAAGACCTGCGCAGGATTATACGAGTATTAGAAAGGTATAAAGGAGAGCAAGACAGTTGAGAGCAGGGACCGATAAGAATGGAGAATTTATATTAATAAGTGCATAAGAGACTACAGGTAACATTGTAAAAATCATTAACATCTGATCTATTCTCATGTACGTGTAGTATATACAGGTGTGAATGTGTGCGTAACAAACTTATATCATTTTTTTCCTTAGTAACAAATATTTATTCATAAGTAAAGCATTAATTATTAATTAAAGTTATCACAAAATTGTAGAAATATTCAACATAAAAACACAATAACAATAAAACAGTAAGCATTGCATATTGTTAATGTGACTTAATAAAAAAAAACTATTATCGCACAACACCCAGAGTAGAGATTCAGGCAAATAGATAAAATATAAAAAAATGAAAAGTTAATAAGCTTGGTCTAAAGTTATGTAGAAAAGAATACTGCTTGCAGCATTGTGACTTTATAATTTTTCTCTTCATCAAAATAGGGCTAACTTCAGGGAATACGAAATTCCACGTTAGTCTGTGAAATTGAAATAAGCAGATAAGCTTAGACTTGCAGCTATTAATTAAATTGAGCCAAATTTATTAATTAGCAAGCTATATGATTATAGGCTGGATATAATCAAATTGATTGCGAGCTATGCTCATCTCCTTAACTCGTTATTTTTTAATAAGTAATTTGTTTTAGCAGAAAAAGCTTTTAATTAATGAGAAAATCAATTTAAAGCAGACACATTACCACGGATTGTTACAACATGATCTTTTTGCCTGCCTACCTGTGCCCGTTAATAGCTATAGACCCATTGACGCCCGCTAATCGAGCGGTAGAGAAAGCACAAAAACTGGTTGATACAGCAAGCTGTCTATGGCCAAAACTCTATTAATCACCAGCAAATCGCGTAAACTTTTGAAGTTCATTTATTGAAAAAAATAGTCAATGGTAGTGAGTGGGTGGCGGCTCTGGTCGGACCGCCCCTGCACCTCTTTTTCAATTTAATGCTCTCCCTATATCCCTGTTTTGGCCATAGACAATCGTCGAAGCGTGGGTTGAATATGGCTGGCCGAGTCCTTAATTTCAATGCTCGACTTCCAAGGACTGCTAGCAGGATTTTCGCTCCGACCATAAACAATTACATGTACGAGCTATTTAGGGCTGGATCACAGAGCTTGAATTACAAACATTGAAATTGGACTATATGTACTCGATAGATCCGATCTCTCGCATTATTGCTGAAGTTTTCTTTTAACGTAGGCTGTATCCTTATACCGGTATTGTAACCTTTAGCCCAAGGTTCGGCAAACTCCAGCCCGCAAAGCCTCTTTATCCAACCCTCTGGTCCTTTGAAACTTCACAATAGAAATCTTGCCGCTCAGGGTTCTTAGCTCTTTTACCTTGTCTCTCCTATTATCTTCTTTCTATCATCTCTTTTCTGTTTTAATATCTCATCTCGTATCTATCTTTTCATATTCTCTCTCTCGTCCCATATCCTCTATTGCATTTTCTCGCTTCTTTAATCTCTAATCCCCATATCTCCTTTATTCCCTTTTATTTCCTCTATTATCTGACCCACAGCCAAGAGCTGGTTTCTTGAACTTGTCTTGAGGTAAAATAGTTTGCCGACTTCTGCTATAGCCCAATGAGCTCGCTAAATGCTATATTAGCCAAGCCTGAATAAAGACTCAGTGCTTCTGGGACTGCTGCTGATGCTGCATATCGAATGAAATCTGAGAAGCTGACATAGAAGCCGGAGCTTGCGATGCCTTCTCACTGCCGCTGCCCATATAGATGCTAGTGATCAGAGGATCGTCAGGCACAAAGCACAGCTCTTCCAATGGCCCAATGCTGTCAGTCATAATACTCTCGGGCAGGTCCTTCCACTTGCCCCTCAGGATGCCTAACCGGTTGTTAGCAGAGCTAGCAGCAGCGGCCGAGCTGCCGCCAGCTCGCGACGGGTTGGAGGCCGCCGAGGCGCCGATGATCTTGGCCGCGGCCACCTCCTCGGCTTGTTCGCACTCGAGGCGAGCCACGCGCTGGGCCAGATCAGCGCTGCGCTCCGTCTCTTTGAGGCGCCACAGCACCTGCGGGCGTGGGGAGACGCAGCTCAACAATAGCAACAGCTAAGTAGATCAAGATTTGAGGTCGGACGAAACGAGAGATGTTAAAGCTCCTGCGTATTCGCGCGAGAGCTGCCGGACAGCCTGGCTTAACGCCTTTGACAATTCTGCCCATTCCGCTGACTTCTGAGCACATACAAGCGCACCAATACTGTACACAGGCATGCACTAATGCACACGGCCACACAGGTGTACACAGTGGCTATCGCATGCTTTTACACCATTATAGATAGTGACACCAACTTTGACTAATGTGTCATTGAATGTCAATGCATTTTTATAAACCTTTTATTTACAATAGCTAAAATTGAAAATATAAGTTTCACAACATATCGGTCACTGACCTGCTCCTCCCGCCTAGCCGCCTCCGCTTGAGCCAGGCGCCGCTCGGCCTCTCGCAGCTCATTCCTCAGAGCTTTCTCTCTCTCCGCTGACTCAGCCAGCAGCTGCTCGGCCCGGTCCCGGCCTTGCCAGGCTCGGCTGAGTCGCCCAGCGCACAGCTGGTGCTCAGCCTCAGCCTGCATCAGCCGGTGACGCAGTTCTCGACACTGCGGACAAGATGATGCGCCTGAAGACTGCTGCTGCTGCTGCTGCTGAAGGTCTCGCAGGCGAAGCGAACCTTCGGCTTCGCGCATTTTAATCGTCACCAGCTCCTCCTGTAGGCCAGCCAGCTCTTCGGCCAGCCTGACCGATTCAGCCTCCAGCTGGCGGCTGCGAGCCTCCGATTCGCGCTGCAGTGCTCGGGCGTCGCAGGCCTCCAGCTGGGCGGTCAGGAGGGCTCCATCCGGGTCAGCTGACTCTGAGCCCGCCGCCGCCCTAGGGGCGTCCCCGCACTTATCAGCTGGAGGCTTCTGGCTGGAGGATGACATGCAAGCAATGGAACAGTAAGACTATTAGAATGAATAACCTGCAAGCTCTTGACCTACCCACTCCCCATTGATCTGGCCTATATGCTGGCCTCTATTGTCTACCTCACACTCTCCTCTCCTATCTACCCCACACTCTCCTCTCTTGTCTACTCCACACTCTCATCTCTTATACACCCCACACTCCCCTCTCCTGTCTACCCCATACTCCCCTCTCCTGTCTACCCCACACTCCCCTCTCCTGTCTACCTCACACTCCCTCTTCAGTCTACCTCATACTCCCCTCTCCAGTCTACCCCACACTCCCCTCTCCAGTCTACCCCACACTATCTCTCCTGTCTACCTCACACTATCTCTCCTGTCTACCTCACACTATCTCTCCTGTCTACCTCACACTCCCCTCTATAGTCTACCTCATACTCCCCTCTCCAGTCTACCTCACACTCCCCTCTCCTGTCTACCTCATACTCCCTCTCCAGTCTACCCATACTCCCCTCTCTACGTCTCCAGTCTACCCCACACTTCCCTCTCCAGTCTACCCCACACTCCCCTCTCCAGTCTACCCCACACTCCCCTCTCCTGTCTACCTCATACTCCCCTCTCCAGTCTACCCCACACTCCCCTCTCCAGTCTACCCCACACTCCCCTCTCCAGTCTACCCCACACTCCCCTCTCCAGTCTACCCCACACTCCCCTCTCCAGTCTACCCCACACTCCCCTCTCCAGTCTAACCCAAACTCCCCTCTCCTGTCTACCCCATACGTATACTCCCCTCTATACCTGACACTATCAGCCGACAAAAACACAAATAAAGGTGCAAAATATCTGTAAAACATTAATTGGCACGCAATTTACGCAGCCGTATATTTGCATTCCCAATCACAGGTTGCGGTAATGCAATCAGTTTAAAAATATTAAAGACAATGCATCATTGCTCCGGCTAGAGTAACAAAAAATGTTAATACAATTTACAATTCTGCTGGCATCGGTCAATTGTTTATATTGATACGAGTACAAAAATACATAGGAATTCAATCATAAATTCGCGTAAAATTCAAAGATGATAAGATAAACTTTACTTCATCATCATGAGACGATCATGAGGGTGTTGGGGTCAAATGGGGATCATGAGGCGTGTTGCGGGTCAAATGGGGATCATGGGCGTGTTGGGGTCAAATGGGATCATGAGGCGTGTTGGGGTCAAATGGGGATCATGAGGCATGTTGGGTCAAATGGGGATCGTGAGGCGTGTTGGGGTCAAATGGGGATCATGAGGCGTGTTGGGTCAAATGGGGATCATGAGGCGTGTTGGGGTCAAAATGGGGATCATTGAGGCATGTGGGGTCAAATGGGGATCGTGAGGCGTGTTGGGGTCGATGGGATCATGAGGCGTGTTGGGGTCAAATGGGGATCATGAGGCGTGTTGGGGTCAAATGGGCGATCATGAGGCGTGTTGGGGTCAAATGGGGATCATGAGGCGTGTTGGGGTCAAATGGGATCATGAGGCACGTGTTGGGGTCAAATGGGGATCGATGAGGCGTGTTGGGTCAAATGGGGATCATGAGGCGTGTTGGGGTCAAATGGGGATCATGAGGCATGTTGGGGTCAAATGGGATCGTGAGGCGTGTGGGTCAAATGGGGATCATGAGGCGTGTTGGGGTCAAATGGGGATCATGAGCGCGTGTTGGGGTCAAATGGGGATCATGAGCATGCTGGGTCAAATGGGATCATGAGGCGTGTTGGGGTCAAATGGGGATCATGAGGCGTGTTGGGTCAAATGGGGATCATGAGGCGTGTTGGGGTCAAATGGGATCGTGAGGCGTGTTGGCGTCAAATGGGGATCAATGAGGCGTGTTAGGGTCAAATGGGGATCATGAGGCGTGTTGGGGTCAAATGGGATCATGAGGCATGCTGGGGTCAAATGGGATCGTGAGGCGTGTTGGGGTCAATGCGGGATCATGAGGGCGTGTTGGGGTCAAATGGGGATCATGAGGCGTGTTGGGGTCAAAAGGGGATCATGAGGCGTGCTGGGGTCAAATGGGGATCATGAGGCGTGTTGGGGTCAATGGGGATCATGAGGCGTGTTGGGGTCAAATGGGGATCATGAGGCGTGTTGGGGTCAAATGGGGATCATGAGGCGTGTTGGGGTCAAATGGGGATCATGAGGCATGTTGGGGTCAAATGGGGATCGTGAGGCGTGTTGGGGTCAAATGGGGATCATGAGGCGTGTTGGGGTCAAATGGGGATCATGAGGCGTGTTGGGGTCAAATGGGGATCATGAGGCATTGGGGTCAAATGGGGATCGTGAGGCGTGTTGGGGTCAAATGGGGATCATGAGGCGTGTTGGGGTCAAATGGGGATCATGAGGCGTGTTGGGGTCAAATGGGATCATGAGGGTGTTGGGGTCAAATGGGGATCATGAGGCGTGTTGGGGTCAATGGGGATCATGAGGCGTGTTGGGGTCAAATGGGGATCATGAGGCGTGTTGGGGTCAAATGGGGATCATGAGGCGTGTTGGGGTCAAATGGGGATCATGAGGCATGTTGGGGTCAAATGGGGATCGTGAGGCGTGTTGGGGTCAAATGGGGATCATGAGGCGTGTTGGGGTCAAATGGGGATCATGAGGCGTGTTGGGGTCAAATGGGGATCATGAGGCATGCTGGGGTCAAATGGGGATCGTGAGGCGTGTTGGGGTCAAATGGGGATCATGAGGCGTGTTGGGGTCAAATGGGGATCATGAGGCGTGTTGGGGTCAATGGGGATCATGAGGCATGCTGGGGTCAAATGGGGATCGTGAGGCGTTGGGGTCAAATGGGGATCATGAGGCTTGGGGTCAAATGGGGATCATGAGGCGTGTTGGGGTCAAATGGGGATCATGAGGCATGCTGGGGTCAATGGGGATCGTGAGGCGTGTTGGGGTCAAATGGGATCGTGAGGCGTGTTGGGTCAAATGGGGATCATGAGCGTGTTGGGTCAAATGGGGATCGTGAGGCGTGTTGGGGTCAAATGGGGATCGTG
>NIVC01004395.1:0-37500 GCA_002269645.1 Macrostomum lignano
CGCCCCTAGAAAGAAATAGAGCTCTGAGAAAGAATCTTATGTAGATTAATTATTCCTGTATATAATGATCGCCAAAACAGAATCACCCCCAAAAATTACCTGTAAAAGAATCGCCCTATCAAATATTAGCCATGGAAAAATTCAACACCAGCGTTGTTAATCTATTCTAAAAACTTACTAAGAAAACTTGCACCACCGGCAGATCCGCCGCGGCCACGGCTACGAAGGCGAAGTGCTGTACTTTATCGACGCATCAAACGAAGTGATCGGCTTGTTAAAAAAGAAAACCGCCTGGTACATTCTGATCCGAGCACTGCGCGAAAAAATCAAATCAGCCGCCTCGTTAGGCGCGAAACGACCCGGCCAATTCGATGCCAATATGCATCAGAAAAATATTCATAAAAGAATTCGCGAGATACAGAATTGGCTCGGCCTGAGCAGCGAGATTACTCAACGGTGGCAGCAGATCGGAGCTGATTTGTTGAACTTTTGCGTTCGTCGTTTGTCTACGCAGAGAGATCAGTTCAAGGATTTGGTGTTTAATCAGTTTCCAGTTGTTTGGAAACAGTTTCTGGACGAGACGGGCACTGATGATAGCGTGTTTTGATACCGCGAACTGTTGGCTTTTGCTAATTTTACTTTCGACTGTCAGTGCCACAGAAACTAGAATAACTACTAGATGGGCCACTCGGCGCATTTGCGTGTAAGCTACTTTCAGTTCAGTAGTAAGTTAAACATAATCATTTTAAAGTATTTTAAAGCCAAGGCTTATTTATTGGCTCTTATCCCCCCAGCTTAAGCCTTCCAACCGCGCATTCCCCCGGCCGCGCCCCCAATTTTTATTGCCTTTCTCGGAATTCGATTCAGCCTAAGCGGCCATTTACACTCAGCAACAGTCAAAACGCCACCCTACCGAGAGAGGCGACTTCTCTCTCACCTCAACTGCAGGTGACGTGACTTGCGCCACGACGTGGCTGGAGCTGGGTGAGACTGAATGCAGGAGAGGGCAATCAGGGGATGCAGGGGATGTGCCCCATCTGCTTCTTTCACCCCACATTAGATGGAGCAGGGTGGCTGGCGCGGTCGGAGTTCGCCTGACAATCCGCAGCAGACGTCGATTTGCCCTGGCTGTTGAGCCGCGGAGATCATGGCGCTGGCTGCCTATGGCTGCGTGCTGAACACTACCAGTATCTTGGGACTTTGTTAACAGCGCTCGAATTGTTGAACGTGATCGGCCAAATTGGCGAGCAACTGCGCTGATGGATGCACCAGCTTCTAGCATGCCAACAGCGCGCCATCGTTCAGCGTCTGTCATATGCCTGACCATTGTCACGTGTACTGTTGCACCCCCAACCCCAACCCCAGTCCCTTTTGTACTCTCACTCTGGAATTCACTCTCACCCAGCTTTAGCCACGCCGTGGCGCGAGTTGCGTCACTTGCAGTTGAGGTGAGAGAGAGGTCGCCTCTCTCGGTAGGGTGGCGGTTTTGACTGTTGCTGAGTGTACATTTCAGTGGACTGGCTAATGTAAAAGTGTACATTATTGCTGAACCGATTAGCAAGCTGTTTTCGCCTGCAAGCTTGGGCTTCTAAACTTATCAAAGTCATTTCAGCTGCCTTTATTTTTATAAAAAAGCTTTTGTTTTCCTCTTTGCTACTGAACTGAAAGTAGAAAGCTGTTTTACTAAGTATATATGCCTGAGTTGCCCATCTAGTTATTTTAGTACCTGTGGTCAGTGCAGAGATGAAAATGAAATGTTTAATTTTATATTTATAACTTCTTAATTGTTCTTAAAAACGCGCAACGCCATTTGCGACATAGTCCCACAATTCCAGCGCTGAGGCAATTCTGCCCATTACCACATAGAAGTGCACCAATAGTGTACACAGGCACGCAGTCATGCACAGTGACGCAATAGTTATATTCATTATTTAAGATGAACTATTATAATTGACGAATTTTCGTCAAATTTGCCCCATTCAATAGAAAAACTTTCAATGATCATGTGGCACCTTTTTTCTAACTTTTATCTTCAACTTAAGACACTGAATTGAAATTGCGTCACTACAAACTATTTATCTTGATTTTTATTAATAACTATTTAATTTTTTGATAGTTTTAATGTCGCGACTCATAAAATAAAACCTTTGACTGTAGTTGAACTTTGAAATATAACTACTCTCCACTTATTAAATAGAAGAGCTTACAACGGAGTCAAAAGTGTTTTATTTCTGTTTGTTTTATAATAACTGTTAATAAACTGTTAATTATAATTTCTGTTAGGGTTAGGATTAGGGTTAGGGTTAGGCTAGGGTTAGAAAGTAGACATATTTTTTAAGATTTCAAGGCTTATGGGGGCATCGCTGAGATGTCAAGGGGGAGTTGATATGTTAAGGCTTGTGGGGGGAATTGCTGACATGTCAAGGCTTACAAGGGTACTGGTAGCGTACTGGAGCGTGCTGGTAGAAGTAGTACGCTATTTCTCTGATAGAAGGCAAGTATGGTTGAATTGTCAATGTCAGTTATAAAATTCTGCACAAGCATGTTTTATTGGTACATAAGCCCAGAATTAAAATGAGAATTCGATTCCTAGCCCCCCTCCTTAAGAATTCTTTTCATTTTAAAGGATTCGTCCCTTGCTTATTGGCCACCCCGAAGGGGGGCGCTGATTGCTAGTCTTATATACTGAAAATCGATTAACTATTTGCAAATTGTGATATGTGATAGGATGACAGCCATAGGTTATGTGTATAAGAGTGTGTCATAAGTTTATATACCAATAATAATGATGGTTATTAGTATTTTTAGAAATACACCACAGATTTACGCTGGGCGTATTGAATTTAAAAATATAGTAATATACAATCAGTCAATCTGCATGCTTTTTGGCATATTTAGCTAATGCTCCATTTAGCTAATTTGGCATATCTTTTAAAGTTGTCCATAATCTTCCTAATTCACCGAATCTACCCATCTCACGGCCTACTATCTACCGAAAGGTCCTTGCCACAGAAACGGTCCTTACCGTTTAAAAAATCAAAAGGCTATTCTCTGAAAGTTGTATGAAAACAATCGGTCGCGATATACATCTATTTCACAAGTCACAAAGTCAGTTAACTCAGGCTTAAGTACACAGCTGTAGATCTCCTCTATTTGTCTTTTAGTCGCAAATATTCGCCTAGTTTTTCGCACGCCTCGATGCACACAGCCGGACAGTGAGCGTCGCCGTACGTGGCCAGAATCACGTGACCATGCGTCCGTACAGCTACTAGGCCTTTCTTACCAGTCTGAGCGTACACAGAGTTCTTGTCCGCGCGCATCACTTTGTAGTCGCGACCTTCAAATTTAGCGCCACTTTTTCGCGCCTCTGCCGGACTGGCGAACGCATCGAGGACGACCTGTAGCTGTTCAGGCGACGGGGTGTAGCCCACAGAGCTAGCTAGGACCGATCCGTCCGCTCTGGACAGCAGAGCGCAACTGTTAACGTGACCAGTTGCTAGCAGACTGTCATATAGCAGGTTCACATTGGTCATCAGGTGTTTTTGTCCCGTCATCTGTGTGTGTTGTTCTGAATATCTCAATTTTTTTTAATTTTTATCCAAGAGCCAAACGTGAAACTAAAAATCTCTTTTAGAAGCTGCTTTATAATGGAAATATAGGAGCAGTGTGGACAGAAGAGGGGGAGAGAAAATTAAAACTGTACAGCGCATGGGGTTGGTTTTGGTTAGCAACAGTTGGGGTCGACCTCTCTCTTCTCTCTCTTCTCTCTCTTCTCAATTTCTGTACACCCTGAAAGACACATCATCTACGAGCGTATTGTGCGTATTGTACGATTTCTGCTGTTAAGAACTCAGAGACATAGGGATAGAGAGAGATGTGGAAGAAGAGTCTGCAGTATGTGGTTTGCTGCTTGGGCTATACTGTTCTCTTGCAATTCAGTAAGCATTAATAGAATAAGTATATTCTATTCTATTCTATTCTATTCTATTATTTGGAATCCATTGTTTCAAGCCTGCCAATTCAAATAGAGATACCCTAAGTTGGGCCATAGACAACACGCAAAGTTTCAAAACTAGCTAGCTATCTGGGGGTCGCTTGCTCTCGGGGAATTGCTAGCTGAGATGTCAAAACTAGGGGGGGATTGCTATGATATCAAGGCTTACTGGGGGAATCGCTGAGGTGTCAAGGCTTATTGGGGGAATTGCTAAGATATCAAGACGGAGAGGTCAAAAGCTGCATATGTTTATTCAAAAAAAATTATTCCATTCTTTCAACAATTTTACTTGTATAAAAGGTGATTTATTAAAACGGAAAAAGAAATGCTTTTAAGATAATGTGCTTTAATTTTTAAGGATTCTCATAATTTTTTGTCTCTTGCTTATTGGGCGCCCCGAAGGGGGCACTAGATTGCTAGAGTTTCCTAAACAAGTAAATAATTCCGATCTTTACCGCATAGAGGTCAATGTTTAAGATTTATTTCAATGAATTAAGAGGCTGCTGTTTGCGTCATTCCTTGTGCTGATGTCTATGGCCAAATTATCTACTCGTTTGCCTTTTGCATCCTACAAACCACCAACTCGTATTTGGTAGTTTCTTCATTAAATTTGATACCTAGGTGTGTTGTCGCTAGAGTATATTTAGCGACCGTCTCCTTCCGGTGCCCGAAAACCCGGGGTTAGGGCCATAGAAACTAAGCCTCTGCTGTTACTGCACCAAAGTAACAATGTTTAGTAAGATTCTAATGCTTCTCAAGTGCTTCTCCTTCGAGTGCTAATATTGGTTTTGTCAGCCTAACTGAGAAAAAAGCCATCCAAAGTGAGAATCCTGCCTACGCTGACTGCGAAGGGCCTGGCTGCGTGCAGCCTTAGTCTATGGGCCATAGACAATAAAGGACAAGCAAAGTGATAAAAGCCATCCAATGTGAGAATCCTGCCTACGCTGAATACGAAGGGCCTAGCTGCGTCCAGCCTATAGTCTATGAGCCATAGACTATAAAGGATAAGCTAGGATTGGCTAGTCATATGGCTCAGAAGCTCAGAAGGTATAAAAATAAAAGAATACGACGCATAGACCAATCGATTCTCACATTGGATGGCTTTTTATCACTTTGCTTGTCCTTTATTGTCTATGGCCCATAGACTAAGGCTGCACGCAGCCAGGCCCTTCGCAGTCAGCGTAGGCAGGATTCTCACTTTGGATGGCTTTATTCTCAGTTAGGCTGACAAAAGCAATACTTGAGAGCTGCGGAAGCTATAGTCTATGGTCTTAACCATGGGGTTTTCGCGGCTGGAGTGGCCAGATCATCTAGCAATATAGAATATGTGGACGGGCAGCGTTGCAGAGATAATTTCCACAGACAAACCATAGAAAAGCCATCTAGACAACAGGAAGAAATTTGGGCCACAGCTGGAAGGCATGGCTGAGTAAAGAATGGCGCAGAGAGGACCATACGCATATAGTTTATTTACGTGTATTAGTTTTAATAAAAAGTATCAATATTATAATTAACACTTTTCAGGCGTCAATAGCCCAATTAGCCGAGCTAGCCATTCAAGGCAATTTCAGCCAGGTGCGAGAGCTGGTCACGAAGCCTCTGGTCCGGCAGGTAGATGAACAGGGCCGTTCAGTGCTCATGCTGATTGCCAATTCAACAGTCCCCAGTCGGCCTCAATCAGCAAAGTGTATCGAGTACTTTTTACACCTGGGCGCTCAGTCCGACACGACAGACGCTGACGGCAACACGGCAGCTCACCTGGCGGCTCGGCGGGGTCGCCTGCGGCTGCTGACGCTGCTGCCGTTTCGAGTCAAATTTCTTAGAAATCAAACAGACGATTCGACTCCGCTGATGGAAGCGGCTGAATGTGGCCAAATTGATTGCGTCAAACACCTGTTGCACCTGTTGCGCAGTGGTTCGAAGCGCAGCATACGCAGGCAACTGCTGCTGGAGGCGCGGAACCAGCGAGGCCAGACAGCGCTGGACTTGGCCAGATGCTGCGGACACGAGGATTTGGCTGCGATTATTCAGTTGTGAGCGGCTGTGGCTAAGTTGATCAAGCACAGATAGGCACAGATACTAAAATAACTAGATGGGCCACCCAGGCATATATACTAAGTAAAACAGCTTTCTACTTTCAGTTCAGCAGCAAGGAAGAATACAAAAGCTATTTTTATAAGAATACAGGGCGCTGAAATGACTTTGATAAGTTTAGAAGCCCAAGCTTGCCCGCGTAAACAACTTGCTAATTGGTTCAGCAATAATGTACATTAGCCAGTCCATTGAAATGTACATGGCAGCTTTAGGCTGGAATTCCGAGAAAGGCAATAAAAATTGGGGTGGTTTGGAAATGCGCGGTTGGAGGGTTTAGGCTGGGGGTAAGAGCCAATAAATGAGCCTTGGCTTTAAAAATACATTACAATTCTTTTGTTTAACTCACTACTGAACTGAAAGTAGCTTACATGCAAATGTGCTGAGTTGGCCCATCTGGTTATTCTAACATCTGTGGTCAGGGGCTTAGGCAAGTAAACACCTATCGTCTTTGTACCATTCTATTTTTTGAGAATGATCTTTTGTTTTAATTAAATGTACATGTAATTGATTACATTCCCCAATTGGGCAGATGTGCAACCGACAGCTCAGCCGCAGCCAAGGACTGGAAGTCGCCACACACACCCTCAATTACCCCCAGCTAATGCTGGCACCCATTTTACAGATGCATGGGTGAACTGCATCAAGAGGACACACAGTATCCAGGAATACTTGACCACCACAACAACTTGACTGATGATTTTAATGTTTTTGTTTCTCTTCCTCAGAGAAATGCGACTCTCTATTTCGGGCTTCTGGATTTTCGGTCAAATTGTGGGCCTCACTGCTGAGGTGAGTTGGTACGTGTGGATGGATATTATTTAACAAAACAATTTAAATATTAAATGATGTTTTTTGGTGATGACATACCAGTTTTGGGCACAGCAGTTCAGTGGTGCGGCATTGTCACACAACCGGCGAGAGGCATTACTGCCCATTCCGCCGACTCCCCTGAGCAGGCACACAAGCGCGCGGATACGTACGCAGTCATACGCACAGGCACACACTCACACAGGAGTGTACAGCGGCCCTAACTTTATTTATCGTTAGGCATGTACACTTCACTGTGCCTTGGGGGTTGGCCCTCAAGCTGGGCGTTAATTGCACGAGCAGAGCCAGGCCGAGATTCCAATTTAGCCTCAATCTGAGAAAATTCCTCGCGGTGGCCCTTGACATTTCATCTGGCCTTCCAGGAAACAGCCACCCAGCAGCAGTTGGCCAATCTGGTCCGATCAAACGACCTTGCTGGTCTCCAACAAGTCGCTACCAGAGTCAACTGCGACCTACCAGACGCCTACGGACAGACAGCTCTGATGCTGGCAGCCTCTCGACCAGGTCCAGACGGCTCTTCTCCGCTAGTTGAATTCTTTGTAAGTTCAGTTGGCGCCGATGTCACCTGCGCCGATCTGATGGGCGAGACCAGCCTTCACCGAGTTGCCACCGAGGCCGGAGCTCGGATACTAATAGAGGCTGGAGCTTCAGTTAACGCTGCCACGAAACTTGTCGGACTCACTCCGCTGATGCGAGCCGCCATGCTTGACAACAACGACGACAACGACAATAACAGTAGCCTTGAGAATATCGACAATCAAGGTGATGTTGTTGTACGACAATTAATCTGCTTAGGTGACGCTGATTGGAGCCGACGGGATTCGTTCGGCGGCCGCGCAATCGATTGGGCCCGCCGGATGAGGCGACGAAAAACGGTGGCCTATTTGAGCGGGTGAGCAGACTACGCCTGCATGTTATCTTTATTTTCGCTCTATAGTTAATTCCTAAATGCACGTGTATTTTTTCAAAATAAAATGCAAAAATACAATCATGCATGTACATTGTAATAGGGTAGGGCATGTAAATTGAGCCTACAATATCTTCTTCTACCTCGCACTAACGTACATGCATGTACAATGAGTCGGGGATCCCTCTATACCCCCAGGAATGTACACTGGGCGTGGGGATCCCCCTCTACCCCCAGGAATGTACACTGGGCGTGGGGATCCCCCTCTACCCCCAGGAATGTACACTGGGCGTGGGGATCCCCCTCTACCCCCAGGAATGTACATCGAGCGTGGGGATACCATAGCTCATACCCCCGAAATGTACATTGAGCGCGGGTTTCCCCTCTACTCCAGCAATATACATTAAGCGTGGGGATCCCCCTCTACCCCCAGGAATGTACATTGAACATGGGGATCCCCATCTACTCCCAGCAATTGCTGAAATGCTGTGGCGTGGCTCATAATTAAGGAAATTTTCTGAGATTTCAAGGTTTATTTTGAAAATTGCTGAGATAAAAATCAAGGCTCATATGTGAAATTTCCGATGAGTAAGATTTTAAGGCTCACGGGGAAATCGCTGAATTTAATGAGATGTAGACTTTTGGGGGATTGCTGAATCTCAACGGGGGCGCAGATTGCTATTCGAATAGTTATACACTACATATATATGCAAGTCGTTATCTATATTTCAGTTTTACACAGCGCCGCTGCCTCTGCACTAATCAGCTGCCTTATTTTGATCAGGTGCAGCAAATGCCGTAAGTTTATTTGCTGCATTTCACTACAATCGATAATATAGTGGATTTTGCAAAAAAATCATGTAACGCATAATTTTCAGCGAATTAATCCAACTGAATATGGAAGACCCACCAGCAGTTAAAGATGGTCTTTAAAACAAGCAGCCGACTCTTAAGAGAATTAAAATGCAAATTTACAGATATTTACACGTTTTAAATTTAATTATAATCTCATACTACTACTAACATGCACACTTAGTAGCACTTTTGCGTATGTTTTCATTAAGACTGAATCTCAGCTTTCTGATCAATAAATAAGTCAATAAAATCCTAGTCAAAAACATTATACATGAATTTAACACATGATTTATAATTGTTTTATTGTTAAGCGTAAAATATATTTATATTGTAAACAAAGTAACATTGCAAAGTAAAATTTTCTGCAATATCTACGAAAACAAATATGAAAGTAAAATATTTGTATATTTTTACGTGCTATTTTTCTCATTTTTTACCACTAAAAGTATACTTTTCTGCGAATATGCAGTGAGATAACGTTAGTGAAAAAAGAAAAATATTTATAAGCTTAATTAATATAAGCTTTTGTAATAAAGCAATGTATACCATAGCTTCATATATAAGTATCTATGTAATATAGATTAACCCAAATAGATGTACATCACAGACAATTTTTGAAAATAAATGTTGCTAGCCCAGAATTTCGTTTAAACTTGACAGCAAAAAAATACTTGATTCCAGATTTCCTAAAGACATCAAACAGATTACATGATTCAGTACATATATAATAGATAATGTTAAACAATGTGTTTTCAGACATAAACCTGCATAGTGGGAAAAGACTACGAACGCAATTTAGTCGCAATTAAACCACAATAACAGTGAAAGATCTCTGAATTAAATATATATATTACACACTAATTACTGACACCTAAAACCAGTTGCCAAGAGTCAATATGCACAATGTTATAAATACTGGATATTTACTTTTTACGCGTTATTTTTTATTTTAAAAGTCTTCTGTAAGGCTGAGGCTGGCCCAGCAACTGAGGATCTGGGAGGCTGGCCAGATTTACAACTGAGGATCTGGGAGGCTGGCCCAGCAACTGGGGATCTGGGAGACTGGCCCAGCAACTGGGGATCTGGGAGACTGGCCCAGCAACTGGGGATCTGGGAGACTGAATAAGAATCGCATTTCGCATTTACAACAACTCTATTTAGTCTACTTGAGTCAGCAGAAAGTTAAGCACTAACAAAATGACTTGTGGGCGACTTTTTTTCGCGACTCTTTTACGATTCTACAGCTCACGTGACAAATGTGCAGGAGCATTAGACTAAAAAAACCAATAAGGTGCGGTAAGACACAAACAAAGGACTAACTAGAACAAACTAGAGCATCTTTATCTCCAACGCGCCCTGTGATCGGTCAGCTCTCTAACAGGTTGTTTGTTTGCAACACTCGACCAACGCCGAGCAGTCGGTGACCGCTGCGAAGCACCAGACGATCGCCCGGTCGCAGCAGTTCGGCCTGCTTGGCAAATCGCAGATGAACCTGGACTGGACTGGCCACACTGCAGTCTATTCGCCTCTGTTGCTGTTGACGCCGTTTACTCGAATTCAAACCCGATGACGCGGATGCTGATGCTAAAAGTCCATTGCTAACAATGGCCTGTTGGCAGACAATTCCGCACAGGATGTTCACCGGTTGATTGTGACGGAGCGGACCGCCGCTGAGACCACCACCGCCGCGCTGTCGGCAGTGCAGCGCCACCTCGGCGCTGAAGCTGAGCACAGCTGGTGGATGGCTGTTCAATGGGATTAGGAAGGCGCCCCGTCTGGCGAAACTCTCAGCTACGCGTGGCAACGAGTGCGAGCCCCAGTTTCTGCGGAGTTTAAGGTAAGATCAGGGGCGATTCTCAAGGTAAGATCAGGGGCGATTCTCAAGGTAAGATCAGGGGCGATTCTCAAGGTAAGATCAGGGGCGATTCTCAAGGTAAGATCAGGGGCGATTCTCAAGGTAAGATCAGGGGCGATTCTCAAGGTAAGATCAGGGGCGATTCTCAAGGTAAGATCAGGGGCGATTCTCACGGTAAGATCAGGGGCGATTCTCACGGTAAGATCAGGGGCGATTATCAAGGTAAGATCAGGGGCGATTCTCACGGTAAGATCAGGGGCGATTCTCAAGGTAAGATCAGGGGCGATTCTCAAGGTAAGATCAGGGGCGATTCTCAAGGTAAGATCAGGGGCGATTCTCAAGGTAAGATCAGGGGCGATTCTCATGGTAAGATCAGGGGCGATTATCAGGGTAAGATCAGGGGCGATTCTCAAGGTAAGATCAGGGGCGATTCTCAAGGTAAGATCAGGGGCGATTCTCACGGTAAGATCAGCGGTGATTTTCAAGGTAAGATCAGGGGCGATTCTCAAGGTAAGATCAGGGGCGACTCTCACGGTAAGATCAGGGGCGATTCTCAAGGTAATATCAGGGGCGATTCTCAAGGTAAGATCAAGGGCGATTCTCACGGTAAGATCAGGGGCGATTCTCAAGGTAAGATCAGGGGCGATTCTCAAGGTAAGATCAGGGGCGATTCTCAGGGTAAGATCAGGGGCGATTCTCAAGGTAAGATCAGGGGCGATTCTCAAGGTAAGATCAGGGGCGATTCTCAAGGTAAGATCAGGGGCGATTCTCAAGGTAAGATCAGGGGCGATTTTCAAGGTAAGATCAGGGGCGATAATCAATGTAAGATCAGGGGCGATTCTCAAGGTAAGATCAGGGGCGATTCTCACGGTAAGATCAGGGACGATTCTCAATGTAAGATCAGGGGCGATTCTCACGGTAAGATCAGGGGCGACTCTTAATGTAAGATCAGGGGCGATTCTCACGGTAAGATCAGGGACGATTCTCAATGTAAGATCAGGGGCGATTCTCAGGGTAAGATCAGGGGCGACTCTAAATGTAAGATCAGGGGCGATTCTCAGGGTAAGATCAGGGGCGACTTTAAATGTAAGATCAAGGGCGATTCTCACGGTAAGATCAGGGACGATTCTCACGGTAAGATCAGGGGCGATTCTCACGGTAAGATCAGGGACGATTCTCAATGTAAGATCAGGGGCGATTCTCACGGTAAGATGGAAGGCGATACTCACGGTAAGATAGATTGAGGGCGATTCTCACCGTAAGATCAGGGGCGATTCTCACGGTAAGATCAGGAGCGATTTTCAAGGTAAGATCAGGAGCGATTTTCAAGGTAAGATCAGGGGCGATTCTCAAGGTAAGATCAGGGGCGATTCTCAAGGTAAGATCAGGGGCGATTTTCAAGGTAAGATCAGGGGCGATTCTCAAGGTAAGATCAGGGGCGATTCTCAAGGTAAGATCAGGGGCGATTCACAAGGTAAGATCAGGGGCGATTTTCAAGGTAAGATCAGGGGCGATTCTCAAGGTAAGATCAGGGGCGATTCTCAAGGTAAGATCAGGGGCGATTATCAAGGTAAGATCAGGGGCGATTATCAATGTAAGATCAGGGGCGATTCTCAAGGTAAGATCAGGGGCGATTCTCACGGTAAGATCAGGGACGATTCTCAATGTAAGATCAGGGGCGATTCTCAGGGTAAGATCAGGGGCGACTCTAAATGTAAGATCAGGGGCGATTCTCACGGTAAGATCAGGGGCGACTCTAAATGTAAGATCAGGGGCGATTCTCACGGTAAGATCAGGGACGATTCTCAATGTAAGATCAGGGGCGATTCTCAAGGTAAGATCAGGGGCGATTCTCAAGGTAAGATCAGGGGCGATTTTCAAGGTAAGATCAGGGGCGATTCTCAAGGTAAGATCAGGGGCGATTCTCAGGGTAAGATCAGGGGCGATTTTCAAGGTAAGATCAGGGGCGATTCTCAAGGTAAGATCAGGGACGATTCTCAAGGTAAGATCAGGGGCGATTCTCACGGTAAGATCAGGGGCGACTCTAAATGTAAGATCAGGGGCGAATCTCACGGTAAGATAGATTGAGGGCGATTCTCACGGTAAGATAGATTGAGGGCGATTCTCACGGTAAGATCAGGGACGATTCTCACGGTAAGATCAGGGGCGATTCTCACGGTAAGATCAGGGGCGATTCTCAAGGTAAGATCAGGGGCGATTCTCAAGGTAAGATCAGGGGCGATTCTCAAGGTAAGATCAGGGGCGATTTTCAAGGTAAGATCAGGGGCGATTATCAATGTAAGATCAGGGGCGATTCTCAAGGTAAGATCAGGGGCGATTCTCACGGTAAGATCAGGGACGATTCTCAGGGTAAGATCAGGGGCGACTCTAAATGTAAGATCAGGGGCGATTCTCACGGTAAGATCAGGGGCGATTCTCAGGGTAAGATCAGGGGCGACTCTAAATGTAAGATCAGGGGCGATTCTCACGGTAAGATCAGGGACGATTCTCAATGTAAGATCAGGGGCGATTCTCAGGGTAAGATCAGGGGCGACTCTAAATGTAAGAACAGGGGCGATTCTCAGGGTAAGATCAGGGG
The DNA here is from genome assembly GCA_002269645.1 of Macrostomum lignano. Classification (NCBI taxonomy): domain Eukaryota; kingdom Metazoa; phylum Platyhelminthes; family Macrostomidae; genus Macrostomum; species Macrostomum lignano. The sequence continues at coordinate 13,133 of NIVC01004395.1, forward strand.
CGACTCTAAATGTAAGATCAAGGGCGATTCTCACGGTAAGATCAGGGACGATTCTCACGGTAAGATCAGGGACGATTCTCAATGTAAGATCAGGGGCGATTCTCACGGTAAGATGGAAGGCGATTCTCACGGTAAGATTGGGGAGGCGATTCTCACGGTAGATTAGGGCGATTTTCTAAGCCACTTACCTGTCCTCCAGCTGCAGACAGACAGTCACAGATGCCCAATGCCCGGCCTGCACCGCGCCGCAGGGCAGCCGATTCCGATTTAGTCCGGTAATCCGCACCGTAACAAAGACCCCGTCAACTCCGGGCCCAAGCTTAAGCAGTTCGCCCTCTCGAAGCTGGCCGTTCAACACCGGACCAGACAGAACGTAGCTGAACTTGCCAGAGCCGCACAGCGACGCCACGCTGTCAACGCAGAATTCCTGAGCAAATCTTTGCTGCTGCTGCTGCTGTTGAAGATGCCTCGAACCGAGGCCGACTCGAGACTGCGGATTCGTTGGAGCAACGTTGAGAAATTCAGTCAGCAGCGACAAGCCGGAGCCTGTGACGCAGGACAGCGGAAACACCGGAGTGACACTGCCGCCAGCTTGGAAAATATTGTCTGCAGCTGTGATTGCGTCATCCTTGGTCTGCACTATCAGGGGTACTCGCTTGTTGCCTGTAGCTTTTAGCCAGGCCTCAACTGAGGCCAGCACTGGCCCGTGATCGCACAGATCGATCTTAGTGATCACCACTATGAAGGGCACCTGTAGGAGAGAGAGGTGTCGGGTTTAGTATAGGTTTGATCCTCACCTGTAGCTTAATCCCCTAATCCTCACCTGCAGCTTAATCCCCTAATCCTCACCTGTAGCTTAATCTCCTAATCCTCACCTGTAGCTTAATCCCCTAATCTTCACTTGTAGCTGAATTGGCTAATTCTCACCTGTAGCTTAATCCCCTAATCATCATCTGTAGCTGAATTGGCTAATCCTCACCTGTATCTTAATCCCCTAATCCTCACCTGTAGCTTAATCCCGTAATAATCACCTGTAGCATAAACCCCTAATCCTCACCTGTATCTTAATCCCCTAATTTTCACCTGTAGCTTAATCCCCTAATTCTCACCTGTAGCTTAATCTCGTAATCCTTACCTGTAGCTTAATCCCGCAATTCTCACCTGTAGCTTAATCCCCTAATCCTCACTTGTAGCTTAATCTCGTAATCCTTACCTGTAGCTTAATCCCGTAATCCTCACCTGTAGCTTAATCCCCTAATCCTCACCTGTAGCTTAATCCCCTAATCCTCACCTGTAGCTTAATCCCCTAATCCTCACCTGTAGCATAAACCCCTAATCCTCACCTGTATCTTAATCCCCTAATTCTCACCTGTAGCTTAATCCCCTAATCCTCACCTGTAGCTTAATCTCGTAATCCTTACCTGTAGCTTAATTCCGTAATCCTCACCTGTAGCTTAATCCCCTAATCCTCACCTGTAGCTAAACAATTGTAGCTAATCCTTATCATGTAAGAATCACCCGTAAGATAACAGCTAATCCAGTCAGATACATACCAAAAACTTAAGCCCTCATCACCTGCAATCCAACCGCAAGTGCCGCATGCTCCTGAGCCATATCCGTCAGTCCAGTCACGGAAGACACAACCAGCATCACCAGATGCGGATCGTGAGCAATAAGGCCTCGTAGTGTAGTCTTCTGATACCTGATATGGCCTGCTAGATCAATTAGCCTATACAGTTTGCTACTCTCGTCAAGTATATCCTCAACGCACCTGTTGCCGCTATAATTAATCAGATTTCCGCGAGCATCAAAGCCGAGAATTTCTGAGCTTACGCTCGACGTATAGCCGGTTTGAATTTCATGCGGATGACGAAATAAATTTAATCTGGCTCTGCCCCGGCCATTGTCCAAATCGCCTTGGGTTAGCACGCCTAACAACGTGGATTTTCCGGCGTCTAAATTACCAAGTACTGCTAAACGACTTTCTACTAATTCTATGTTGTCGTTTGGCAATCTGCGGATCAGAATCTCTTGTGCTTTGCGCGTTCCGTTGTCAATCTGGAGGATGAGAGTGAGGTGAAGATAGTTGACCTCAGCTAATCTCAACCTTGAGTATCATGGACTGAGTTGACCTCAGCTAATCTCAACCTTGAGTATCATGGACTGAGTTGACCTCAGCTAACCTCCACCTCGAGTATCATGGACTGAGTTGACCTCAGCTAATCCCAAATCTCAACCTTGAGTATCATGGATTGAGGTTGACCTTAGCTAATCTCAAATCTCAGCCTTAAGTATCATGGACTGAGTTGACCTCAGCTAACCTCAACCTTGAGTATCATGGATTGAGGTTGACCTCAGCTAATCTCAACCTTGAGTATCATGGACTGAGTTGACCTCAGCTAATCTGAAACTTGAGTATCATGGACTGAGTTGACCTCAGCTAATCTGAAACTTGAGTATCATGGATTGAGGTTGACCTCAGCTAATCTCAACCTTGAGTATCATGGACTGAGTTGACCTCAGCTAATCTGAAACTTGAGTATCATGGACTGAGTTGACCTCAGCTAATCTAAAACTTGAGTATCATGGATTGAGGTTGACCTCAGCTAATCTCAGCCTTAAGTATCATGGACTGAGTTGACCTCAGCTAACCTCAACCTTGAGTATCATGGATTGAGGTTTACCTCAGCTAATCTCAACCTTGAGTATCATGGACTGAGTTGACCAGCTACCTACCTAGACCTTAAGTATCACTGAGAATTGACTTCAGTCACATGCATCTCTTGAATAACACTCACCTGTCGTTCACGCAGAATAGTATATTTAGCATTAAGTCGGCGACACATTGCATCTAAAGTGCGCAGACTCTCATTTAGCTCCATCTTGGTGAGCCCTAGCACCACCCCATTATCTTCAACGCCCAATTCGTAGACAGCTTGGCCTTGACCCTCCGCTAATCGCCATTTCAACTGCGTAACCAGATGCTCCAATCGCGAGGTGGTCGGTTTAACAAGCTTCAATTTGTATTCAATGTTGCCTTCATCATTCTCTGGCGGCAGACTGGATGGCAACAATTCGCCGCAACTTTTGCTACAGTGCATCGTCTGAGATCTTGTTAAGTTGCTGCTGTGAACGCGATCGTCTTCTTCTGTATTATAAGAACTTTTACTGTTCCGTTTTAACCGACGCCGTTCAGCTCTGGCTGATTGTCGGCGCTGGGGTTTGAAGCAGTCTGCAGACTGGTTAGAAATCTCTACACTGGCTGTGGTAGCACTTTTATATCCGCTATAAGAGGCTGGTGTAAGACTCTGACAGTCTGTATCGCTATCGTTGTCTCCATCGCCAAAGAAAGTTACTAGACACCTGTCCATTGATGCCATTGCATTGGGTTAAGCTCTGATGATCAATGCCTACCTAAGTAAATTCCTTAAAATCTGCAAATGCAAAACAGTATGGTGATGCATTATAAAGTAATGCATGTTCCAGGTAAATTGAAGTTTGTAGTCTAGCAATATTTATTCCTAATTTGGGCTTGGATGTAGACTAAAAACATTTATTTAGAGTTTCATACAAAAAATGCAACTTAGATGATTCAAATTGCAATTTACTTGATCATTGCCTCTTCTGTTTATGTTTCCTTTCTTCTAATTTTGTTTTTCTTTTCTATCATGTCTTGCTTTTTGTAGCAATTGATTGTGCAACTTACCTTGGCTCTTTAGTAATATAGATTGGCTGGATTAGACAGGTATTTCACATGTATACATACCTTGCCTTAGTCTAGGCAATGGCCATTTTAGTGCTTTTGGCCCTATAATTTGCAATGTTATTTGGCACATTATTGGACATGATTGCTCAACTAGAATGCTACTCTAAGGATAGACCTAGGGATAGACCTATTGCTATTCTATACACTAATTGAGTAAAACAAGTATAGTACTAGTAGGGCAATCATTAACAATTGTAAATCATTAATAATGGGCAACATACATTTGGGTGATCGTAAACCAAAGGTGAAATATAAGGTCCTACAACAATCTTACTATCTTTTGAAATAAACAAAGTCAGTTCACCAACATTTGATTTAATTTCATTGGAAACTATGGATTTTATGTCTTACAACTATTTTTTGTGGTGATTGACACTGTTTAAGATGATCGTCATTGTTTGGGATGATCATAAACCAAAGTAATGCCCAATTAGCCAATTAAATTCCAATTGGAATCAGCTAATATATCATGTCTTGCTTTTTGTAATGATTATGCAACTTATCTTGGCTAGTGGCCTCTTTAGTAATTTAGAAGATTGGCTAGAAATAAATATGTTTCTATAGTCTACCTTGTAAATATCACAATTTTTATGGCAAAGGCTATTTTCTCAACTATAAATAAAAGTAATATATAAAACAAGAAAAAACTGGCATATACTAAGCCTAGCCTTAATGATATATTATAAGCATAATCCTAAGGTATAATATTGAGATTAGATTAGAAATTAGAACCCAACTTGAAATATAGGCCTAATCATAATCTAATTTTCAAATAGGCCTTGGCTTGAAAACAACCATTGTTAAAATGAAAAATATATAATTAGGCATTAGGCCTATAATATAGTATCATTGGCATTGGCATGCTATAAAATAAGGCCTATGCCCTATAGATAGTTTTAGCTAGGGGCCTATATATCTGAAATCTGAAAATCTGAAACTGAATCTAAAAATAGGTCTAGGACTCTAGCTAGACCAAGGCCCTATGCCTAGGGTTTTTTTGTGCGCAGAGTGTGTGTATGCACCCTAAATTTAAAAATTGCACCCTGAAATTAAAAAAGTAGGTGTGGTTTAGGTGTAGTCTTATAACCATTTTTCTTTAAAGGCTTAACCATGCTTAAGCTATTTTTCATGCACTGCCTTAAAATATGAAACAGACAAGAGGTCAAGGCATTCTTTGTACAAATATGTATAGACATAAGACATGTCTATATATTCCCAGTTGTCTGAAACAAGACTCAAGAGAAATTGCACTCTGAGCCTTAAAATCGCACCTTGAAATTTGGCACAAGGTGCAATTTTGCACCTTGTCTCCGGCGAAAAAAAACCCAGCCTATACCTTAGCCTTAGTTATGGCTATACGACTATAAAACAGATTTATAGGTCTGATCATAATAATTATACTTATAAATACTGTGTATTATTATTATTATTATACCAAATGAACTTGTAAAGTTCCTTGACCTTCTAATAGTCCTGCTTCATTTTATGACTGTTATACTTATAAATAGGGCTACTGCAGTACTGGGCTACATAGGTCTACCAATTTTCTTTTGTCTTTGAAAAAACAAAAAACTACTGGGCCTAGGCCCCAGTCTACTTTTGTTGTGATAGATATTGACGAATTATCGATGATATTGACAGATGTGGTTAAATTAATTAAAATGATATTCCTGCAAATTATAGTCAGAGAAAATAAATCATTTATCTGTTAGGATACCTGAGGTAATGGCTGTGGAGGCTTTACTAGGTCTAGCTTGTGAGATGTATCTATAAAGACAGTGTACCAGGCCTTTGCTAAGACTGCTAGGCCTAGCCTAGCCTAGAGCCTATGCCTAATATAAAGTTGACAACGTAAGCATTAGATTTTTCGTGCTATTGACGAAATATTTTGCAAATAGAAATAAAAAACAGTACCATTTTTAAATATTTTTTATTGTAAAAAATACGCATGTTCAATTAATAAAAGAATTGAAGAACTTTAACGTGCGACTGCTTTCTTTTTTGTTATTATGAATTAAAACATCTGGGAACCCTACAATTTTAATATTTCATTTTTCTAGAATGTTTAAATGATGAATGGAATTTCGCCGCTAACTACATAATAAAACATAAAACGTTATATGAGAGTGTGGTTGATGTGGTTGAAACTGATGGATCTTTTTAATAAAGCCTACTTAACTTAGGAGGCACTAAAATATCTTCCATTGGTTGTAAAAATAGCCATTTTCTTTTTGCTTATGCGTTATGGTGTCAATGGTGACTGTAGAAATAACAGTTTCGCTATTTATGCAATCACATTGAGTAAATTAATTAAGCCCAAATAGAATTTGTTAATATGTTGACTGTAAAAACTGTTTAACTAGTTTTCTTCTTGGTCATTGTCATTTTAATATAACAATAACAACTGCCTTATCATTTAGGGACAGGGTCAGATGGATAATACAATATTAAAGACAAGCAAGGGGCCCAACCAGCCAAGTATAGCCAAGTGATAGGCTAAGTCCATAGTGTGTAGGGCCTAATAAGTAGTGGCTAATGTTCCATCTCCTAATGCAATCATTTTTTGTCTTGAAATTTACATTAGTCATTTTTTAATTTAAATATTAGGCCCTAGCTATAGATAGTATTTTGAAATCTTATAATGAAATAAGAGGCTTATAATAATGAAATATCAAAGTATATTTGATATTGCTTCTATTTAACTTTAGATATTTGATTAAATATCTTCAATTAAACATGAAGTTTTGCTTTTAAAGGATAAAGATCATTAACAAGAGGTCCTAATTAATATTTAAAAGAAATGCAAAATACCCATTTCCAATTATGGAGAGAGTAGAGAATAAAAAAGAAAAGAGATAAAAGAAACGAGATAGAGATGGAAAATAGAGAAGAAATAAGATAGATGAGAGAGCAAAGAAGAAAAAAGATAAGATAATAGATAAGATAAGAAGAGGTGAGAAAGGAAAGATAAATCAGAAAAGAAAGGAGAGAAAAAAGAAGAGAGGAAATAGAAAAGAGGAGAGGTAAGAAGATGAGATAAGAGAGAAGATAAGAGTGAGGCAAAGGGAAAGGGAAGATAGACCTATAAGAGAAAAAAAGGAAAGATAAGAAAATAGAAAGGAGAAAAAGGAAAAGAGGAAAGAATAGATAAAATAAAAAAGGGAGAAGAAGATATGAGAGAGGAAAGAGGAAACAGAAGAAAGAATAAAAAGAGAAAAGAGAAGAGAAAGCTTTTATTAATTGCTGCATTTGGTACAAATATAGCTTTCTATAACTTTTTCTTATGTAGGAGCTCAAGGCTAAAGTTTATCTAAACCTGTTGCACAGATTTTCCGGTATTGACTTGTCTATCAAAGGCCTATTCTATTCCTTATGAATCATATGAGTATGGCTTTAGATTTAGGTAGGCCCTCTATATATGAAAAAAATTATTCCAAGGATTTAAATTCAGTAGGCTCAAAATTCATAAGTTTTTGATAGCTTTTAGTAAATGTACATAGCAAAATATGTTGGTTGGTTGGTTTAAACTAATCCAAATCAAACCAAAATCAGGCATACCTAGGTTAGACATTCATAAAGTAACCAAGTTCTATAGTTATTGATTACCTATTATGCTAGAAGCATGCTATGCTAGTAACCTAATATATGTACAGTTGTCTAGTAATAGATAGGAACAAAATGGTTTTGAACTGTGAATTGTTAAGGCTTCTTATATCAAATTATATTAAGCTTTGTTTAAAGGTACAGCATGTATAATAACCAATAAGACAAAGTATCTGAATACTTACCAACTTTTGGTTCTATATAGGAAGTCTATAAGAATGAATTTTTTTCATTGAATTTTTTTAATATTATCTCTATTTCTTTATAAGCATTTCTTAACTTGACTTTTAATTGTTAATTAATTAACCTGCTAAAAAACCTCATCATCATGCATACTGTAACTCACTGTAATCAAAGCTTATTTGGACAATACTACTTAAAGTACAACATTTAGTAGTATATAAGAGTAAGTATTTTCAGATAATTGTAGATATTCATGCTACTTTTAGTAATATGAAATGCTGTTGATATTTACAAACCTCAGAAATGGCTCACACAATGGCCAATAGCAACAAAGACAACAGTGGCAGCAATGAAAATGTGTTCAAAGATCTCAATATGACTCCAGAGGAGATTAACAGATTTACTGAAGCCTTTAAAAAAGAAGAATTTCGCAAACTGTTCCAAGAGTATGTTGAGGAACTGCAGAATCCGGAGCAGAGAGCCCTCTATGAGAAGGAGATTGCTCAACTAGAAGAGGAGCGAGGCATGGATGTTGAGTTCATTCATCCAACTCCTGGTCACGTTCTGAAGCTGAAGGATGCCAGTGGAAAAAAGGTTAGGATTTGTTTGTTACTTAACAGATACTACACACTACAGGTAGATAGAAGTGTAGGATAGATTTCCGTAGCCTTACGAACTTCTTAGACTCAGATTGCATGGAGTTCCGGGCATCTGTACATAGCAGGATGGCCATTACGCTTTCGCCCATAGAGTCCAGGAGGTGGATGGTCGCTCGCCCAGTAGTCTCTAGGGTAGCGGACGAGCTGGCAGAGATTCTCGGGCCTGAAAACATCAGAGAGGTCCGGGTTTGCCTGTCCTGAGCCTGTCCGCCCAGCTGGCACCGCGTTACCCTATTTAAGACTATCAAATGCGTCTTGTTTTCTGCACCAACAGGTGTTCATCAACATCTGTACAAACGACAAGATCCAAGTGGCCACTATGCAGCGCACCGAACAGAATGGCAAAGTCGGCGGCAATTGGTCCATACCGCATAGCTTTGCACCGCCAAGAGAGGACACGGACAAGTCTAAGCAAACTTGCCTAGTGATTGACACCGTATTCCATCCGGACACCTATCTCATGGCGTCACGTAATGCCCAGTTCAAGAAGATGATTGAAGACACGGCTGTTCAAGGAGCTGAAAGAAATTTTCAAATAAAATTCGCTAACGGAGGCTCTGCGAAACGACCGAAAATGACGTTTAAGGTTAGATGTTAGAGAGTTGCTTATTTATTGCTGCGTCTGTCGCTATTGGCTAAGGAGCAGTCACGTGACGAACTGTTTCGTCCAATAGCGACGCTTCTAGAAATGGTCGGTAGCCAATCAGAATGTTTTTGGCAATGATAGAATGGAGATTCTTTGCTTTGCTTGTATTTTTTTATTATATGTATTTTAAAATTAGTAAATTTCTTTTAATTTTACGTCTAGTTAGAAAGTGTAAATCCGGAAAACTGTACACGTTAAAACAAACGTATCGTTTTTAATTTACACTATCGAGCTTTACGAGTATTACCGAATCAGCGACCCAGAGAAAATTTTACTACTTAGTAAAAAGTAGTACATTGTTTTTTGTTACATAGCAGATCTTCAAGGAATAAAAAATTTAATTTTTTTCACCAAAAATACCGTAAAAACACTAAAACATGTATTTAAACACACTTCGGCAGATACTTGAACACACCAACACAGATACTTAAACACACCAACACAGATATTTAAACACACCAACACAGATACTTAAACACACCAACACAGATATTTAAACACACCAACACAGATACTTAAACACACTTCGGCAGATACTTAAACACACCAACACAGATACTTAAACACACTTTAGCAGATACTTAAACACACTTCAGCAGATACTTAAACACACTTCAGCAGATACTTAAACACACTTCAGCAGATACTTAAACACACTTCAGCAGATACTTAAACACACTTCAGCAGATACTTAAACACACTTCAGCAGATACTTAAACACACTTCAGCAGATACTTAAACACACTTCAGCAGATACTTAAACACACTTCAGCAGATATTTAAACAAACTTTGGCAGATACTTAAACACACTTTGGCAGATACTTAAACACCAAAAACTCCTTAATCCTAATCCAGGGACTGCCCCAGGCCACTGTAATCCGCCGCAAGCGGCCAGATTACGAGGACAAGCAGGCCCAGCTGGAGACTGAGCCGCCAAATCCGTTTGTTCAACACTATAACAATACCCAATCTGGCGAAACTCCCACTGCCGAAGGTCGCGAGTTCGATCTCCAGGATCGCGCCGCCGAAGGCGACAACGAATCGTCGCCGTCGACTAAAAATTCGCCGAAGCAGCCGAAATACGAGATTAAATACTCTTATCAAAGCGATTTCGGCGATTTCGCCTACGAAAGTCCGTCGGATGGGTCTCATACTACTGCGCTTGCTGGCAGTAGTCAGAGCTGCCCGCATAGTGTGCAAATTGTTGTGGAACTGCCTGGTAAGCTTTTTTTGCGTAGCTTTGTCTCATAGCTTTAAACCTTCTAGTCCCATCACCCCACAGTCCCATTACCCCGTAGTCCCATCACCCCACAGTCCCATTACCCCGTAGTCCCATCACCCCACAGTCCCATTACCCCGTAGTCCCATCACCCCACAGTCCCATCACCACCTAGTCCCATCACCCCACAGTCCCATCACCCCACAATCCCATCACCCCACAGTCCCATCACCCCACAGTCCCATCACCACCTAGTCCCATCACCCCACAGTCCCATCACCACACAGTCCCATCACCCCACAGTCCCATCACCCACAGTCCCATCACCACACAGTCCCATCACCCCACAGTCCCATCACCCCACAGTCCCATCACCCACAGTCCCATCACCCCACAGTCCCATCACCACCTAGTCCCATCACCCCACAGTCCCATCACCCCACAGTCCCATCACCCCGTAGTCCCATCACCCCACAGTCTCATCACCCCACAGTCCCATCACCCACAGTCCCATCACCACACAGTCCTATCACCCCGTAGTCCCATCACCCCATAGTCACATCACCCTACAGTCCCATCACCCCGTAGTCCCATCACCCCACAGTCCCATTACCCCGTAGTCCCATCACCCCACAGTCCCATTACCCCGTAGTCCCATCACCCCACAGTCCCATTACCCCGTAGTCCCATCACCCCACAGTCCCATCACCACCTAGTCCCATCACCCCACAGTCCCATCACCCCACAATCCCATCACCCCACAGTCCCATCACCCCACAGTCCCATCACCACCTAGTCCCATCACCCCACAGTCCCATCACCACACAGTCCCATCACCCCACAGTCCCATCACCCACAGTCCCATCACCACACAGTCCCATCACCCCACAGTCCCATCACCCCACAGTCCCATCACCACACAGTCCCATCACCCCACAGTCCCATCACCACCTAGTCCCATCACCCCACAGTCCCATCACCCCACAGTCCCATCACCCCGTAGTCCCATCACCCCACAGTCTCATCACCCCACAGTCCCATCACCCACAGTCCCATCACCACACAGTCCTATCACCCCGTAGTCCCATCACCCCATAGTCACATCACCCTACAGTCCCATCACCCCGTAGTCCCATCACCCCACAGTCCCATCACCCCACAGTCCCATCACCTCACAGTCTCATCACCCCACAGTCCCATTACCCCGTAGTCCCATCACCCCACAGTCCCATCACCCCGTAGTCCCATCACCCCACAGTCCCATCACCCCACAGTCCCATCACCCCACAGTCCCATCACCACCTAGTCCCATCACCCCACAGTCCCATCACCACACAGTCCCATCACCCCACAGTCCCATCACCCCACAGTCCCATCATCCCATCCCCCACAGTCCCATCACCACAGTCCCATCACCCCACAGTCCCATCACCCCACAGTCCCATCACCACACAGTCCCATCACCCCACAGTCCCATCACCCCACAGTCCCATCACCCCGTAGTCCCATCACCCCACAGTCCCATCACCCCACAGTCATCACCACACAGTCCCACAGTCCCATCACCCCATCACAGTCCCATCACCCCGTCCCATCACCCCACAGTCCCATCACCCCACAGTCCCATCACCCTCTCACAGTCCCATCACCACACAGTCCCATCCCCCGTAGTCAGTCCCATCACCCCAGTCCCAGTCCCATCACCCCATCACCCGTCCCATCACCCTACAGTCCCATTACCCCGTAGTCCCATCACCCCACAGTCCCATCACCCCGTAGTCCCATCACCCCATAGTCCCATCACCCGTTTATACCATCATCCCCCAGTCCCATCACCCGTTTATACCATCATCCCCCAGTCCCATCCCCTACGCACCAAAGCATCCTAATTCCACAAATCCCCTTGCCTAGCAACAAAGAGACATTGCCTGTTATTTCGCATCCTAGGCGTCACCACGGCCCAGGCTATCGATGTTGACGTTGACAACCGTGATTTACGCGTCACCAGTCAGCAGTCTTCAGCCGCTTACAACCTGCAGCTCCGCTTGCCCTACCCTGTAACCGAGGACAATGGATCGGCAAAATTCGATCGCAAATCTCATCGGCTTACTCTAATCCTGCCGTGTATTGCTCAACAGAGACCAGTTGAGCTGTCTGTTTCGTCCGCTGTTGCTATGCCAGACCCGGCTCCGCTTATTGAAGAGCTTCCAGACTCCTCCGAGACCGCTTCGTCTGTTGATGCTAAACCTACCGATGCTACCAATACTACTGAGAATGCTACTGATAGTAGTAGTACTAGTATGAAAGAAGAATTTCGAGTTGGTCAATTGCTACCTAGCACGGCTATTCGCTGTAGTCAGACTGACAGTCATCTGACAATGCTGATTGACGTGAAGAATGTTGATCCGGAGTCTATTAAAGAGGCCGAGGTGTCAAGCGGCGGCTGCTGTTGGGCAGTCAGCTTTGCCAGCGTCGGTTCCGGAGGCTGGCGTAGCGACTACAGCCTGGCTGTGATGCGATCGGATTTCACTGTGGACTTTGTGCAGGTACAGGAGAATGTTAACCTGTGTGTAGTATGTTGTCTTCTTTATCCTTAATTCTAATTGGATCTCGAATCTCTGTCTTGATCCTCCTAATCTAATATTCTTATCCATATGTACCTGGGATGTAATGCAACATACTGTATGTACTGTAATGCACTGTAATGTGCTGCTTGTACTGTAATTTACTGTGATGTATTGCTATGTACTGTAATTTACTGTAATGTATTGTTAAGTACTATGATTTATTGTGATGTATTTTTATGTAATGTAATTTACTACAATGTATTGCTATGTACTGTAATGTATTTTTTGTACTGAAAAGTATTGTAACTATACTTTAATCTACTGTATATTCTATAATGTACAGTATGTACTTTAATGTACTGTTTTCAGTTGTGTTAATTTTCTTTATGAATATTTTAATCTAAGCCTAATCATATTATAAATAAATCATCATTCTTAACAGGCCAATCAAGACAATATTGTTGTCAGATTTGTTAAGACTCGCAAAGACCAATGGCTCGATCAGCTGATCCTGCAGGCCAAACCATCACCCACATCGGCCAGCGATGAGTCAATTGCTAAAACAGTTATTCAACTGCCAAATATGAATAAGAGCTTAGCTGGCTGTCTGGCTCAGTACTCTGCTGCGCCATCTGCAGCTTCTGCTGCATCAACATCGGCTGCTCCATCATCTCTTGTGGTCACCGAACTGAGCGGAGACCGACTCACAGTCAGGCTAGACGGTGTTGGCGAAGATGTTCGAGACAAACCGGTGGCAGTGACTGCCCAGCAACAGGCGCCTCCGCCTGTTCAGCAGCAGAAGCAACAGCAAGATCAGCAGTCTCAATCTCGTGTGCAAGGAATTCTCAAGATTACAAGAAGTCCATCCTTGTCTTCGTCTGACGATTTGTCCAGCTCTTTGTCTAGCAGTCAGGGTCAGCAGCAGCAGAATGTGTTGCTCAATAGATCTGTGTCTTTCTCAAGTCACGTGGAGTCGGCTAATTACAGGTATGTGCTAGTTATAAGGGGGCCGTAGCCCAGCGGTAGCGCAGCTGCTCTGGTGTGCCAGCGACCCAGGCTCGATTCCAAGTGCAGTCACATTAATTTGGGGCTAAATTGGAATCTCGGCTTGGCTCTGCTCGTGCAATTAACGGCCTTGAGAGCCAACCCCCCAAGGCGCAGTGAAGTGTACATTCCTAACGATAAATAAAGTTAGGGCCGCTGTACACTCCTGTGTGAGTGTGTGCCTGCGACGTATCCGCGCGCTTGTGTGCCTGCTCAGGGGAGTCGGCGGAATGGGCAGTAATGCCTCTCGCCGGTTGTGTGCCTATGTCGCTTAAAGTGCGCCAGGGTGCACACAACCCCCCTGCCTCTAATCTAATAAAAATGTGCTAGTTATGTGTCTGTAGATTAGCAATCCATCCAACTCAATAGCTACGTGTCTATTTAGAGTCTTAGAACTGTTGAGTCAAACAGATTCCCATCTCACCGCTTCCCTATTCTCCCACTACAGCACAACGGCCACCATCAGCGCTTTTCATCAGACGTTGCGCAATCGCAAGAAGCGCCAAAAACAGCGCGAAACTCGTCGACGTCGGCACAACAGCGACACTACGGCGCCTACGATTGTGGAACCTTCGTCTGCTTCCGGTTCTGGTTCCGGTTCTGCTTCCGGTTCTGGTTCCGGTTCCGGTTCTACTTCCGGTTGGCGCGTTGCTCGGGTCCGACGAAGCTCTGAAGGCTGCTACGCTAATGACGATGAATTTTATAACGACGGCGACGAAAACGGCGAAGACTTCAGAATTGTCGACGACAATGATGAAGCTGAGGAGGCTGAGACTGTTGCCGCGGCCGCCGCTGTTGTCGCTTCCGCCGCCGCGTCTCCCCTGTCGCCGCCGCCGCCGGCACAGCCGTCTCAGAAGCCGCCCGCGGCCAAAGCGACGCCTAAAGCTGTCGGTCAGTCGTCGACAGTCTCTGTCGGTAGCGCTTCTCAGCTGACTAGTAGCGTCATCTTTGAGCTGGACGACGATTGAATCGGGTTGGTGGGCTGGTCTGGAGGAATAAGCGAATGGATTGCTAATCTATCTTATCTGGTATGATAAGTAGGAATTTAATGGATTGCTAATCTATCCAATTAGCTATCATAGGTAGTAATAGAATGGATTGCTAATCTATCCAATTAACTATCAAAAGTAGTAATAGAATGGATTGCTAATCTATCCAATTAACTATCATAAGTAGTAATAGAATGGATTGCTAATCTATCCAATTAGCTATCATAGGTAGTAATATAATGGATTGCTAATCTATCTAAATAGCTATCATAAGTAGTTATAGAATGGATTGCTAATCTATCCAAATAGCTATCATAAGTAGTTATAGAATGGATTGCTAATCTATCCAATTAACTATCATAGGTAGTAATAGAATGGATTGCTAATCTATCCAATTAGCTATCATAGGTAGGAAGAGAATGGATTGCTAATCTATCCAATTAACTATCATAGGTAGAAATAGAATGGATTGCTAATCTAACCAAATGACCAAGACAATAAATGATATGAAAACATTGACTGTCTGTTTGATTCAGGAAAAAACATTGCCATACTGACGACTGAGTTTTGCAACAAAAAAATAGCTTTTGGCTTTTGGGTTTCCTGTGGCCTGTAAATAACTCCTGTCGAATTTATTTGTCCAATATTCTACTTGTTATTTGTCATTTAATTTTTTGGTATTTAAGCTAAAATATTGGCTAAAGTTTGGCTGCTTTAATAAAGAATTTTTTCTCCTGAATCCGCAGTAGTTTTTGCAGTTCTTTATGCCTTTCTTTCTAATAGACTTCTTATTTTGGTGAGAGGCGGATATGTTCTCTGTAGTTTCATAAAGTACAAATTATTCTAAATAAAGTACACCTAATTCGAAAAAGCACATTAGCTTTTAGTTAGTGATATTTGGGTTGTCCAAAAAGTAGTTATCAGTGTTTTAATCATAAATTTACTTCCAAAAACATACAAAGGGCTTCAATATCAAAAATAAGCTTTAGCAGCTCAAATTTTGTGGACGACTTTTTGGACACCCTCCTCGTGTTAGTTGAGTAATTTTATACCATTTGTGTCTAACTTTAAATTTTATTCACCCGTTTAAATGACCATAATTTTAGGGCGGGGGGGTTATAAAAACTAGGAGAGGTTTTTTTAAAGAACTAAAAATTAGCCATGTAAAATTTTTGTTTCCAACTTTCCTTGCACTGCCTAAAAACCCCGTAAGAGTTAAAGTTAATCCATTCAGACTGACACGGTTATTCTTGTTTTTTTACATATTATTTTTCAACACTTTGCTACTTTGTAATACACTACTGAAAGTAAAACTATAAGTTTATAGATTTAGTAATTTAATCAAATTGGTTGAGAAGTTCTTGAAATTGGACTATTCAAATCTGACCATTTTATTTCCAACTACTCTGCACGCTTGTACGAACGAACTGTTTGAAAGTTAAATTGAACGAATGAATGAAATAAAAAATCAAATTAAATATCTTCATGAGATTTGTGCCTAATTTGTGTCTATTCGTAGTTTGAAGCTAAAATCAGCTTGCACTTAGTGAAACTTGCTCTATTATTCTAGTGTGACTTCCTATGAGCTCAAAGAGGCCGCAGATGAACCGATGGAATAGCAAAGCCTCTTGATCATCTTTGTTGTCCACGGAAGACCTTTTGAGCATCTTCTTTAACTCGTACGAGTATTTAACCAAAAAATTTCCTTGCTTTGAACGCGTCCATGACGGTGAAGTGCTCGCGGTTCGGATATAATGGATCCACTTATCTAAATTTAATCCCCTGGTGCTAAAGCCCTGGTGGTGCTAAAGCCCCTGGTGCTAAAGCCCTGGTGGTGCTAAAGCCCTGGTGGTGCTAAAGCCCTGGTGGTGCTAAATCCCCTGGTGCTAAATCCCTGGTGGTGCTAAAGCCCTTGTGGTGCTGAATCCCCTGGTGCTAAAGCTCTGATGGTGCTAAAGCCCTGGTGGTGCTAAGGCCCTGGTGGTGCTAAATCCCCTGGTGCTAAAGCCCTCTGTGCTAAAGCCCTTGTGGTGCTAAAGCCCTGTTGCTAAGCCCCTGGTGCTAAAGCCGCTAATATTCCCACTTATGACGCCCCCTCTATAACGCCGCTAATCCCACTAACGATGGCCTTCAAAAAACACGGCCAAGCTGAAATACGCACTACAGGTGACACTCCTATAAATCTGTTGCCATGTTTCCGACCGGCACATTCATAATTATTTCCATCAATGTCATCGCCACCGAAGCCGTAGCATTAAATGCCTGACCTCGTTGACCTGTCTGCTTGCGAGTATAAGCATCAGTTACTAACCATACGTGTCTACAAACAAAAATACAAATATACGTTAGCGTGCACGAAAACTCGATCAAATATTCGTCCACAGCGCCTTCACAGCCGTTTCTTTCTAAGAGTATAATAAACTTCTACACCAAGGGGTCCGCAGTTTTTTTACATCATTGCCAGATATAGACAACCCAGCTCATGGCTGCGACCCAGATGAAAGTGGACAGGAGATTGGGATAGAAGATGAGAGAAGATAAGAGAAGGAGAGAGAAGAAGGGGAGAATTTAGATGAAGAGGTGAGAAGAGACATACGTATTGAACGGGCCGAATTGCCATTGTGAAGTTCTTATAGGACGGTAGGGCCACGGATAGAGAAGCTTCGCGGGCCGAAGTTTCCTGACCCCTGTTCCACACTGGCTTGGAAGAGGAAATTGCCTTACGGAAAAAAAGAAACTCTCGTGTAAAAGCGGCGTCATTTTATAGCTGTTAGATCAAACAAAATATGGTGTCCTCGCAAAAAAATCTTGAATATTACAAAAACATATGGTGCGATAGTTCGATATATAATGCTTGGAAATATTCACTAATAATTTCTACACGCAAGACATGACAGCAGTTTAAAACTATATATACTACTTTAAATAGTAAAGTCCATGGCTTAAAATACGACATTTCAAACAAAAAATACGTTCTTAGAAAAGGTTAGCAGCGATACTCACAAAACCTACACAGAACGTTTTCTTTCATATTATCTTAGCGATCAGTTGAGACGAAGATTATAAGATGAAATAAAATTTGTTATTTGTTATTAGTGATTTTAAATATTTCGTAGAATGAAAAATGAAAAATTCGGGAAGTAAAATATAATCACAATTGAATTCGAAGTTCTAAATAAGCACGAAAAAAAAATTATACGAGGTATGCATCGAAGCAGTGTGTAGAGTTAAATCCTTATGGAAGTCACAAAACCGCTTAACTTCTTATGCTTTTTTGTTTTTTATCGGTTTCTATCTTTTCAATTGTTTCAATAAATTTTTATCATTCCTGCTGAAACAAAAAGTAATTTAAAACGTCTCTATTTTCATTCCTACCAAATGTTTTTAAAATAGTCAATTTTTGTTCATTTATACTTCTGATCTTATACTTTCGAGATTTCAGCTGCAATAAGAGATTCGGCAGTTCCAATTAAATTTCCGTTACAAAATGTTTGGAGAAAATATCTGCCTCAGATAACCAACAGTTTGTACTCAGCTCGATTCCCAACGGTCATCTGCTACGACCTACATGCCCGCTTGCCAGTACGTCTGGCTTCTGGTCCCTGCTGCCTCCTCTGTTGTTGGTGAGCACTGCTCACTCTTGGTACCAGGTGCCTCTGTTGTTGGTGAGCACTGCTCACCCCTGCAGTTCTCTGCTGGCTCTGTTGTTGGTCAGCACGTCTCACTCTTGCAGTTCCCTGCTTGCTCTGTTGTTGGTCAGCACTGCTCACTCCTGCAGTTCTCTGCTGGCTCTGTTGTTGGTCAGCACGTCTCACTCCTGCAGTTCTCTGCTGGCTCTGTTGTTGGTCAGCACTGCTCACTCCTGCAGTTCTCTGCTGGCTCTGTTGTTGGTGAGCACTGCTCACTCCTGCAGTTCTCTGCTGGCTCTGTTGTTGGTGAGCACTGCTCACCCCTGCAGTTCTCTGCTGGCTCTGTTGTTGGTCAGCACGTCTCACTCCTGCAGTTCTCTGCTGGCTCTGTTGTTGGTCAGCACTGCTCACTCCTGCAGTTCTCTGCTGGCTCTGTTGTTGGTGAGCACTGCTCACCCCTGCAGTTCTCTGCTGGCTCTGTTGTTGGTCAGCACGTCTCACTCCTGCAGTTCCCTGCTGGCTCTGTTGTTGGTCAGCACGTCTCACTCCTGTTACCAGCTGTCTCTGCTGTTGGTTAGCACGTCTCACTCCTGTTACCTGCCGCCTCTGCTGTGAGTGTTCCAACTCTAAAATTCTAAGATTCTGAGAGTGCTCAAAGTCATTCAACTTGCGCTGTAATCGCGCCAGATCGTCGCTGATCTCAGAGCTTGCCTGTGTGATGTTGTTCTCGAAGTGTGCTTTCAGCTTTTCGAAGTCCGTTCGATGTTTTTCCAATTCTTTAGACAGCCTCGGGCGAAGTTTACGCAGTTGTTGAGCTTGGTAACGCAGGTAAAGGAGGTATGAATTGTGATATTTTTTTCCCATGTATTCCTTAACCTGCAAGGCAAGAGAAGAAAACTAATAGCAGTAAAGTGGGAGCTGAAATTGAAATTGTATTTAATTTTATGAAAAAACCATCAAATCCACTCAAACCCAGGTCAAGCTCAATCAAATCAAACTTACGTCTCGTTTGTCGTCTGGATCAATCGAGGCACTTCTTCCGAAGCAGCACCGACACAGTTCCGCTCGTCTCTGATACGCTCGAATCAGCTCAAAATAGCCTTGTCTCCAGATCCCGGTTGCCTTGCTGTGAAGTGTGCTCACCCGGAGACTAAACAGAGCGATAAGAAGGTTCACCATCACAATGTTCACCAGCAGGAGGAAGACAAACATCGTGAGATTGCGAAACCAGGACAGTCCGATAGCGTTTGTCACAAAACCGACTTCCTGGGGTAAGTCAATTCTAGGAGTGTCGAACTCGAAGCGATCGTAGTTGGTAAAAAGCAGGTCAAACGGCATGGTAAAAATCTGCAGCATGACTCGCCACCAGTAAAACGGTTTCTGAGTTTCGGTCGAGTTCGTAGTGATTGACGGGAACAGCAAATTGAAAAAGAACACTCCGAAAGACAGGAAAACAATGGCAATGATAGCTAAGAAGGGTAGCAAATCTTTGACGATTAAATTCATCAGTATGACGATGACGTGCCCGATCCTTTTATACAAGCTTAGAAAGGCAACAGACCGAAATCCAAAAAAGAGAAACGACGTGCTGAGAACAGACTGGCACGCGTAGGCAGTGTCGTCATCAGGCTTTCCGAAGATGACCCATTTCCAGACAATGCCGAGCCACAGAAGCAGCAGTGCTATGAAGTCGAACACGTTGTAGACATTCCTCCAGTGCATCGAGCACTTGCTCATTCTGCTGTTGCAACAGCAGATTCTTCTTAGCGGAAGCGAGAATAATTTGAACAATTCGAGCACGACAAACAGCAGCGCGAATGCTGTCAAAGCTATGTCACTACCCAACCAATCGAATGTACTCCTAAAGTCGGTTATGAACCAGGCAAAGTAAAACATGAATACTACGTAGATAGCTACGCTAAGTACAAAGTGAATCTTTGGACTTCCACAGATCTTTGAGTTTTTCCACTCTTCTTCAGCCAGCTTGTAGATGCAGTCCGTAGCGTACAGATCCTCGCATTCAGCAATTTCCACCAGTTCTAAAATAGTGTGCCGCTGAGTCTGCTGTGACTCGTCGCCGCAGCATGCGAGCGCTCTGCTGCTTTCATCGTCGGCAATGCTAAACTTTGGTCCTCCGACGTCACCTCTATGTAATTGAATAAAAGCTGCCTCTCTTCACCGTCGCATTCAAGTATAGTTCGTCAAGAGTGTTTACAGCAATGCTGACGACTTTGCTCTTGAGGCGCTTTAGCTGGTCATGGCTCTCATCAGTTTTGGCCTTTTTTTCTTTCAGCTGAATGATCAGCAGAATGCAGCTGGGAATCAGCTCGAATTGCCTTGTCAGAATGAGGTCGGGAAGAAGATCGAGCTTGTCGCGTCTAAGCGCAAGGTCAACTATTCGCATCTCTTCTTCGTTTTCCTCAATGCATTTATCGCCAGGATGCTTCTTTACCCAATACCGAATGAACTTTGTTTTAGTATCTGAACTTACTGGGTCCAGCTTAAGTGCACTTCGAAGCGCCATTGTCGAGCCGTCCTTCCAGACAGCCTCGAATACGGAGACTTCAATCGAAGGCTTGCTTGCTACGTCAGTCGAAGGGTTGGCCTGGCCTGTCTGTGCTTTTTTTTAAATTGTGACTGGCCTCGTTCTACGTCATCTATCACCGGTTGATCGACAATCTTACTAATGTGCTGCATGGCGGCGACTCGGTCAGGTAGTTTCAAGGCTGCTTGAGCCGGATCCAGAAGGCGGAGAAATTTAATTGGCGGTTCCTGACCTTCCTGATTCTTCAACTTCGTTTCCACCACCTCCACCAGCCTTTTAAGCTGGTCAGCGTTGCGAGCATAATCTACGCAAGTGTGCCCGTCGCCGTCTCTGGCGTAGATGCTGAGGCTCTTATTCTGTAAGTAAACAATGTTGGCCTGGTGACCTGCTCGGCAGGCGAAGTGCAGGCAGGTTGCACCCTTAAAGGGACCCCTCTCGACTTTCTTGCTCCGCAGTTCGGCTTTCTTCACTCCAGCAATCTTAGAAAGGGGTGTCATCAGTGCCCTCAGGTTGTACCTGCAAGCGAACTCGTGAACTACGTGAACGCCGTCCTTGCTGAGAAAAACTTCTTTCAGTTTTTCTTCCCAGTTATGTTTTTTGCATCATTTAATATTTCAATAAGAATTTCTTCTTTTACCTGGGAGCAGTGAAGAAAGTTTTTTCCCATATTATTTTCCCGCTTAATGCTACCAGTCATTTTTTCAGCTAAGAAGTTTAGAGCTTGAAAAAAGTTGTCGGAGGAATGTTTCTCATCGGTTTCGGGATTCAAAAACAGGGCGTGCAAAAGACTGTTTCCATCGGTATCGGCTTCTGTGAAAGCATCAGGTTTCTCTAATTCAACATTAAAAAAGAAGAAATTCCAGCTCATGCAGGCGTAGAAAAGCATGTTTCTGCTTCTGCTGTCGCGCTCACCAAGGACTCTCCCCAAATCAAAGAGGGGAAGTTTCTCCTTCAGAATCTGAAATAGTTCATCTTTGCTACTGGCAGCAAGGAAAAAAACGGTTTTGCCATCGACATTGCTTTTGTCTTTAATTTGTTTGATGCATTCATCATTTTCACGAGCTTTAAGCATCAGCTCCAATATCTTGCCGAATGTTTGTACTTTTTTGTACATCGCGGCAAAGTGCAGGTAACTGTTCTTATACTTATCGGTGTGCGTAAAAAGCTGATCTATATTGTATTTCGCGAATTCCTCTACCATCTGTTCAGCCGTGCTGTCTGGGCTGTACTCGATGACTGCCTGCAGCACTGTCTGATTCATTGAGTTCCTCCAGTTAAGACATTCTTGGCCAAACAGCTGTTCCACTTCCAGGAACACTGCGCCCTTATCGCAGCTCGGATTCCGGTTCCTAGAGGCGCAGTGGGCCAGCGTGTTTCCGTCGGAGTCTTTCAGATTTTTCATTTTCTCGATGGCCCCCTGCCGTGCCTTCCATTTTCGTGCCCTTTTGTTTGCGCTCGCACTTGTTTCGTCTTCTTCATCTTGTTGATGGTCATTGCTCTCATCTCTCAGGCTCAGTGGAATGAAGTGATTTATCCCCTGGCTAAGGAGATACTTTACAGTTTCGGCACTGCAGTGCTCAACTGCCTCATGAAGCACCGTGCTGCCTCTGTTGTTTTGCCATAGCAACCGATCGGACTTGTTGCCGTGGAGCACCGATTTGATGAATTTTTCATCGCTAGTATTTCTAGCAGCAAAGTGGGCCAGCGTGTCTCCCACTTTATTCCGATAATTTGAGCTCCGCAACTCCTGTTCCGCACCTAGAAACAGATCACTAAACTGCTGCAGTGAATAGTTCTGAGCAGCATAGTGAAGTGGAGCTACCGAGTTGCAGTCCTCATGCCTCAGACAGGAAGTACCCAATCTCTGTACTAATTTCTTGAGCAGTTCTGCTCCTTCAGGACTCATTCCGGCATAGTGAGCGGCAGTTCTCTGGTGCTTGTCTCGCTGCAGTTGAAGCTGTCGATCGGGCACGCCTCCAACAAATTCAATCGCTTGTTTAAACTGTCCCTCAATTGCAAACGCCAGCAGATTTCCCATAAATTTGTGATCCAGAGGCTTCGTGTCCGGCAGCTTATCATCATCCACATCGTCATCAGAGTCTGGATCATCCTCTTCTGTCATCATCAGTATGTCAGGCCACTCGGTCGGGTCAAATCCGTCAAACGTAGCGTGCCTGTCGGCTGAGACTGTTGGCTGGTCTGAGACTGATCTGCCTGAATCCTCACTGCCCTGCTCATGGGCAGCAGAGTGAGCAGTAGCCATGGAGACCGGTTAAGAACTAGCTATTTCCTGTTCAAAAAAAGTTTCAGAATTATATTAGCTGCCTGTTTTTTCTATAATGCATAATTGAAAATTAAGTAAAGTGGCGAAACAGCTGCATGGCCTACTGAAACACCGCTCCCCTGATCCATTTTCTAGTATATCAAGTCTCAAGTCTCAAGCGTAGCTAAGTTGCGTCACTCGCAAAGATTGAGAGATTTTACCTGCACTCTCAAATGTGGCGACCACGGACGGAATCTTCTGTGATGGCGACTTTTTGATGTTGCTGAGACTCTCAATCTTTGCGATTGACGCAGCTCAGCTACACCGCGGCAGACTTGAGTTGACGAATGAAGTGCAGAGGAGCGGTGTGCGAGGTTGGGCGGATTAAAGCTACCCCGATCAGTTTTCTCGTATCTTTCATTTCAGAATAGTCCAAGAGAAATTGCTCACTGTCGCACAGAGTGGCGACTTTTCAATGTTGCTGAGTATTTTTTTCCACTTTTAAATTTGATTTGATTTGACGAAGAGATGGGGTGGGTGAATTGATCGGTCACTTGGACAAAGAGTATGGTGTACATTGATTACGCGTGGCGAGGGACAGTTGAATTGACAATCAGATAAGATAATTGGCGAAGTCTACCGGATAACTGAATCATAGATTTTTAATTACGAGCGTAGTTTAATAATATAATCATCATATATCATAATCATATCATAATGCTCTCATCAATTTAGAAAAATCTGCTGGTGGAGTCGCTGAGAATGGTGTAACAACTATATGGCAGTTTTGACTTGTCATTGTGTCTTGGTAAAAGTTCTTTACATTCATTGTAATCTACTCTCGCCTAAACCATAACTATTGACTAAAGGATATTCGATGTTGACTTAAAAAATACGTACACTGCCTTGAGTATTAATTGGTACCGCAAATTCTGAGGGGTCGCTTTCATAAGACCGAAATTTCACAACGCCGAAAACTCAAAATGCAAGGCCCTTAACAAGACCGAAACTTCATAAGACCGAAATTTCACAACGCCTAAAACTACTGCACGATCTTTCACAAGACCGAAACTTCATAAGACCGAAATTTCACAACGCCTAAAACTACTGCACGATCCTTCACAAGACCGAAACTTCATAAGACCGAAATTTCACAACGCCTAAAACTACTGCACGATCCTTCACAAGACCGAAACTTCATAAGACCGAAATTTCACAACGCCGAAAACTCCTGCACGATCCTTCACAAGACCG
>NIVC01004395.1:42500-47342 GCA_002269645.1 Macrostomum lignano
TCCGAGAGAATCTCATCATTAAGCACCTGTGGGACAATTTCATGCGAGAAACAATGGAACTAGACGAGATGACAGGAATTCCTATTGTGTTTAAATACGACGAAGTGTCAAATCCGACTTTTAACTACGATCTGGCCGAGTACAAAGTCTACGATGTCTATGGCAATTTAGTGCCGTGGAAATCCGAGAGCCGGAGCACTCTGTCCTACCTGTGCATGGAGCAGTTGGGCCCAAATCTGCAGTACCTCACGGAAGTCATGGTGTCCGGGAAACGACGCGGATATGTGTTCGATGTGGACACCGCTTTGAAGATTTTTGATCAGCTGCTGTGCCGCTGTTTGCAGGTTAAATACGAACTGCAACTTACTGATGACTATCCTCATCCTGTCACATCCTTATCCTGTCACATCCTTATCCTGTCACATCCTCATCCTGTCACATCCTCATCCTGTCACATCCTTATCCTGTCACATCCTTATCCTGTCACATCCTCATCCTGTCACAGCCTTATCCTGTCACATCCTCATCCTGTCACAGCCTTATCCTGTCACATCCTCATCCTGTCACATCCTCATCCTGTCACATCCTCATCCTGTCACATCCTCATCCTGTCACATCCTCATCTTGTCACATCCTTATCCTGTCACATCCTTATCCTGTCACATCCTTATCCTGTCACATCCTTATCCTGTCACAACCTCAGCTTGTCACATCCTTATCCTGTCACATCCTTATCCTGTCACATCCTTATCCTGTCACATCCTCATCCTGTCATAGCCGTATCCTGTCACATCCTTATCCTGTCACATCCTTATCCTGTCACAACCTTATCCTGTCACATCCTTTTTCTGTCACATCCTTATCCTGTCACATCCTGACCCTGCCAAATCCTTATCCTCTCTCACATTTTTATTCCGTCCCATTCTTATCCTCTCACATCTTTATCCTGTCACATCCTAATTCTGTCACATTCTTATTCTGTCACATCTTTATCTTGTCACATCCTTATTCTGTCACATCCATATTCTGTTACATTCTTATCCTGTCACATCTTGATCCTGTCACATCTTTATTCTGTCACATCCTAATCCTGTCACATCCTTATCCTTTCACATCCTGAACCTGTCAAATCCTTATCCTCTCACATTTTTATTCCATCCCATCCTTATTCTGTCACATCCTAATCTTGTCACATCCTAATCCTGTCACATCCAAATCCTGTCACATCCTAATCCGATCACATCCTTATCCTGTCCCATTTTTCCTTCGCATACTTACCTTTCACAACCCAACCAAGATGTAAATAATCAAAATTGTTGTTACGTCCCCAAATACCGCCTCAGATTCACAGATTCGGCGTAACTCACAACGCCATTGAGCCGCACAATCTCTACTTCGGTCGCAGCATCGCTTTCAATGTTCTCTACATTGCGAATTTCAACGTGGCCACGCTGTTCGATCCCAAAGATCCCAATAATATGCGCAAGAGCGGCTCGGATAGCGAGCTGTACGGTCACCTGAGATTTGCATCGCACATCAGGATGAAGGGAGGTCAGGCTCACCCGGTGCATGACCTTGAGTCCGCTTTCTACACCTTAGTGGCCCTGCTAACCAACAACTTGCCTTGGGACTCATGTCTAAGCACTGGCGGCTCTAGTAGCAAGGTTGGTTTTAGCGTGGGTTAGTTGTTGTTATCTTGTTTGTTTGCTGGTTTGCTGGTTGTGTTGTTTGCCAGTTTGGTTGTTTGTTTGTTACAAAGCAATCACACAACCAATCAAACTGTCCCTCAGACGGGCGCCGCAGGCCGCGGCTCAGTCGTTGACAACATCAACCTGTCCAACACGGTCAGCAACCAGTCGGACATCACTAAATCGATCGAACGAAACAGCATGATGCAGAAATTGCGCGAATTTAAAACCAATTTTTGGAAGTCTAATAACGGCATTGCACGCGTGCTGGCCGACTTGCAATACATGGCTTTTGGAGTTGACAGGTGGGGTTGCATTTTTCTCATAGTTTTGTTTATTTATCGCGTAGCATCTTATTACATGACCACCAGGTCATTGCATTCTTTAAGCATCAGATCATGACATTCCTTAAGCATCAGATCATGACATTCCTTAAGCATCAGATCATGACATTCCTTAAGCATCAGATCATGACATTCCTTAAGCATCAGATTATGGCATTCCTTAAGAATCAGATCATGACATTCCTTAAGAATCAGATCATGACATTCCTTAAGCATCAGATCATGACATTCCTTAAGCATCAGATAATGAAATTCCTTAAGCGTCAGATCATGACATTCCTTAAGCATCAGATCATGACATTCCTTAAGCGTTAGATCATGACATTCCTTAAGCATCAGATCATGACATTCTTTGAGCATCAGATCATGACATTCCTTAAGCATCAGGTCATAACAGTTCGTAATTCGTCGCTTAATAAAGTTAAACCCAATTCGTACTCAGGCATCGCGTCTCACTAACCGTGGAGATCATCAAAGATTTGTACGCGAAAATTCGCGACCTGATAAACACTGTGGGCAGCGACTCGCCGCAGGCAAGTTTCTTCAGCAACTTGCTTCTGCAGCACACCACCGAGTACCAGACCTACACTGACCTCAGACGAACCGTGCTCATGATGTACCGCTTCGAGTCAATCAGCGCTTTCATCAATACGCCAACTTATCAAAGAAAATCGAATCACTCGCGCACGACGAAGTTGACGTCAACGTTCGCCTAGCTTGGAATCTCACCAACTGGTGCTTCAACGGCGTGGAAGTCAACGTTCTGGCTAACAACACCACCAGCGTTGTGAAGAGTACAGCTAAAAATGTGGTTGCTAGAACGGTTGAATAAGAATTGCAACCAGCCTACCTGACCAGCTTCGCTTAAATTTTCAGTTTTGAAATACGCATTTTGACGCACAATTTTATTCGACAGAAAAAATGCTCAAAACTTGCGACGACGTTTTTTTCTTCAAATGCAGTTTTTTTCGGTTTTGGGTTTGGATTTTTTATTCTTGTCTACTTGTGGATGTCAAGAAACAAAATAAAGGAAAAAACGACAATATTTTGATTTTTTGCATTATTGGAATCGGCTCTATTCAATGGACTTTGACTTAACTAAGCAATAACTTTTCTTGTAACAACTATCAAGTCAGGAATCCGAGTACCGACTTAATCTCGACTGGTCCCGACTGGACAAAAGTCTCGTATCGAACGTTTTCTAAAAATACGACTCTTCAGATAGTCTGTACATTTATAAAGCAAGCCAGGACGGCAGTAAAGAAGACTCTGGATTGCCCTATGGAATGTATACTTGAGGATGTCATGATCTGATGCTAATGAATGCCATGATCTGGTGCTTAGGTATGCTTAAGGAAGATAACAGCAATCCCTAAAGTAACTTTTGTAGCTATTATAATTTAGTAAACTAAAGACTACCATACCTATATGGTAATAGTAGTCAGAAAATGTCTGCCATTCATATTACATACAATTTTAAGTGTACAACCACAATGGTCATATCAAGTTAGTCTCATTCATTGTTTAGACACGAGGGCTCAGGTTAAATTTCGAGTCGATTGCGAGCACGTACATTGCTGTGTCTACGAGTAAGATAGAGATGGCTGGCCGAAAGAAAATCCACGAACAATAGGTAGTTGCACAGGGAGGGGTATGCAGACTCTGCGATGACGTGTCTCTAATAAGCACGTGCGCCGGCCGAACTCAAAAAGCCCGAGAGAGAGAGAAAGACGCAAGAGACAGAGCAGAGAGATTTAGTGTGAGGCTTATGCAGAGTACGGAGATACGAATGCAAATACTGAAGATTGGCAGTGTGCTGGTTTAGCATAGCATGAGGTAAGTTGGGGAATAAATCTCCATTTGAAACATTACCAATTGAATCAATAACAGAAATATTTGTTAAACTAAACGACCAGGTTACCCAGCCGGTGTAAAGCGTATTTGTTAAAATCGAGAGCTCGTTATCTACTCACTGTGCCAGACTCGATTCTGACTCGCACAGCTGACCGAATGCTTAGGAAGCAGTTGAAGCCCGGCGGCCGAGGGAGCAGCGGCGGTGTCGGCGGCGGCCTCGGCGACAGCGGCGGCTGGTGGCGACTGTGCCAGCGGAAGATTGCCGCGGCGTGCCGGCCGAAGGTCATTGCTAGGTTGGTTTGTTGATTTTTTGTTGATTTTAAATCAGTGGGGTGCTTTAAGTAAACTTTAAGTCGCATTAGTATTTGACACCTTGGAATTGATTAGAGTGCAGCAGATTGGACTAAGAGTGCAGTAGATTGGACTAAGAGTGCAGTAGATTGGACTAAGAGTGCAGTAGATTGGACTAAGAGTGCAGTAGATTGGACTAAGAGTGCAGTAGATTGGACTAAGAGTGCAGTAGATTGGACTGAGAGTGCAGTAGATTGGACTGAGAGTGCAGTAGATTGGACTGAGAGTGCAGTAGATTGGACTGAGAGTGCAGTAGATTGGACTGAGAGTGCAGTAGATTGGACTGAGAGTGCAGTAGATTGGACTAAGAGTGCAGTAGATTGGACTAAGAGTGCAGTAGATTGGACTAAGAGTGCAGTAGATTGGACTAAGAGTGCAGTAGATTGGACTAAGAGTGCAGTAGATTGGACTAAGAGTGCAGTAGATTGGACTAGATTGTGGTAGATTTGAACAGTCGAACAAGCCAATAACGACAACAAAAATCAACCAACTAACTCAACTCCGGACCAGATTCCTAGGCGCAGTTCTGGTCGCCGCCCTCGTTATCCTGCTGGTCAGCAAGGGCCTGAGCCAACGACGTCGTGGTGGCGCCTGCCGCTGCGCCA
>NIVC01004396.1:0-10000 GCA_002269645.1 Macrostomum lignano
GAGCTAATCAGAGACAGATTAAGTATATTGCATAAAAGTTAATTGTTAATTAATAGACTCCCTCTCTTTTTTCTCCCTCCTTTCTTTTCCTATTCTCTTCCTCTCCTTTCTTTCTTCTCCCAATTTTTTTTATTTTTTGCATTTTTATTTTGCAATTACTTTGGCCGGCAGCCATTTCACCTGTCTAGTTTGGATGGGTCAGATAAGTATTGGGCATGTATGCATTAAGGACAGATATGATATTAGAAACCCCTATTGCAGCGCATGGCTTAAGTACGCCAGACGCCTACACAACCTGCGCCACGCTGTGAAATGACTTACCTATGAAAGAAACTCTAAAGCAAAATTAACGCAGTTTTGGGTAAACGGCAGGAGTAACTATGACTGTCTTATCAAGCCTAAATGCCTCGGCATCTAATTAGTACCGCGCCGCGCCGTACTAATCGCCAAGCGCCGTACGCGCCGCGCCGCGCCGTATTAGATCCGCGCCGGACGCCGTCCGCCAAAATGCCCATGCGCTGCAATCAGGTTAGAAACCATTTAAAAAATAAAGATAGATAAAAAGCCTGTACTAGAAAATGAAAGAAAATAAAGTTGTCAATGCACAATTTGTTTAGAAAAAAACTATTTAATTGCTTTATAAAAGTTTTTCTTTCACATTACTAAGTATATCAAGTATATTAAAAAAATATAATAGATTTATAGCAAACAATAAATTAAATTGTTTCAAAAGCAGATGACCATTTTTAATTCTATGACTACTATGATTTTATTTTTCTGATATCCCAGTTGTAACAGATTTGTCTCCCAATTTTTCAACATTTAAAATTTGAGAATTAGTTCTATTTTAGCTTTATCCTTAATGCATGCAAGAGAAGAGATCTTTATTGTTCTTTTCTTAAATTTCAATGCAAAGGCTAAAAGTAATGAGTAGTAATAGTGAGTTGAAAGTGTCCACTTCTTGTGGATATACCCAAGAAATATTTTCTTGTTTAAAGTAATTTAAAATACAAAACTACAGTATAAGAAAAACTTGAAACTAACAAACTGGTATTTCTATAGTTGTAGCCACTGGAGCAGAATCTGCTTTAGATTTTAGCATAGTTACCATAGCAATTACCTATTGCCAATAGTTAAAATTAGAACACAAATATTAGTTAGACTTATTGTGACTATGAGACCATTTAACTCTACACAAGAAAAAAACTAGACATTTACAAGAATCATATAAATATTGGCTTTTATGCATGCTTGTATATTATCTGTATAAGCAATTAGTTCGATTACTAGCTTAATAAATAAAACAACCAACTAGCCATGAGCGGCAGTGCAGCAGTGGCAGCCTCAGCCGAGCCAGAGAAGCCAGCAGAGCCCAAGGAGGCCGAAGCCGATTCTGGAGCTGTTCGTAAGCCGAACGATTCTCGATTTCATCAGCAGAGGCTGCCCGCATGGCAACCGTTGCTAACGGCCAAGCCCGCATTCTGTCTGTTCTTCATCATCGGTATTGTGTTCGTACCATTGGGCGCGTTTTTGTTGACAACTTCTCAATCGGTTGAAGAGATCAAAACTGACTATACAAATTGCAAGAATGGATCCAGCTTCTGTCTGGCACTGGTAAGATATTAGCATTTGTCTGTTAGGTTCCCTGAGGCTGTAAGGCAGAGTTTTCTTTGTTGGAGGCGCCATTTCACTTGATTAGGCGCCATTTCAATTGACTAGGTGCCATTTCACTTGATTAGGCGCCATTTCACTTTGACTAGGCGCTATTTCAATTGATTAGGCGCCATTTTATTTCACTAGGCGCCATTTTATTTGACTAGGCGCCATTTCACTTGACTAGGCGCCATTTCATTTCACCAGGCGCCATTTCATTTGACTAGGCGCCATTTCACTTGACTAATCGCTCACGAAACAAAATATCACGATGATCTTCATTGTTTTATGCTTTCAAAGCTTGTGTCATTGAATGGTCTCTGCTGGTACAACCTAGCTGGTGTCCTTAGTTGACCTCTGTTGTTGCAACATGCTTATGTCCTGAAATGACCTTTTCCGGTATTAAAGCTGCTAATTGCCCACTGATTTCATTCCAGGTGAGCACGCCAGAATACTACGCCAACTTCCAGAGCTGCCAGTGCATGGTGGACATCAAACTGCCCAACAACCTGACTGGCCAGGTGTACGCCTATTACGCCCTGACTAATTTCTATCAGAATCATCGGCGCTACGTTAAAAGCCGGGACGACGGCCAACTGCAGGGCACAAAGATGGACAACCTGCTGGATGACTGCAATCCCTATAGGCAGAGCCCGTCTGGCCAGTGGTACGCTCCCTGCGGCGCCATCGCTAATAGCCTATTCAACGACACGTTCCAGCTGTTCTACAACCGGCCAGACGGCTCCGGCCGGGTAGCCGTGCCCTGGACCTCGACCGGCATAGCCTGGGACAGCGATCGGGCCCGCAAATTTGCTCGCATCAGTTCGTGGAATAATACCGTTAAGCCTGTGAATTGGCCCAAGTCGGCTAAGGAGAGGAATGCCGACGCTTATCAGGTTAGGGTTGGCAACTTGACGAGGAGATCGGGTCCTTAAATGACCTTTCATATCAGTGACGCTTGTTTTGAAGTTTGTATGATTTTCGAGCCGGTGTCCTTGAATGACCTCTACAGGTGCAACTTGCACTGTGTCCTTGAATGACCTCTACAGGTGCAACTTGCACTGTGTCCTTGAATGACCTTTACAGGTGCAACTTGCACTGTGTCCTTGAATGACCTTTACAGGTGCAACTTGCACTGTGTCCTTGAATGACCTTTACAGGTGCAACTTGCACTGTGTCCTTGAATGACCTTTACAGGTGCAACTTTCACTGTGTCCTTGAATGACCTTTACAGGTGCAACTTGCACTGTGTCCTTGAATGACCTTTACAGGTGCAGCTTTCACTGTGTCCTTGAATGACCTTTACAGGTGCAACTTGCACTGTGTCCTTGAATGACCTTTACAGGTGCAGCTTTCACTGTGTCCTTGAATGACCTTTACAGGTGCAGCTTTCACTGTGTCCTTGAATGACCTTTACAGGTGCAACTTTCACTGTGTCCTTGAATGACCTTTACAGGTGCAACTTGCACTGTGTCCTTGAATGACCTTTACAGGTGCAACTTGCACTGTGTCCTTGAATGACCTTTACAGGTGCAACTTGCACTGTGTCCTTGAATGACCTTTACAGGTGCAACTTGCACTGTGTCCTTGAATAGCCTTTACTTTACCAGGCACTACTTCAACTTATGCGGTGTCTTTGAAAAATGTTTTTAAAGTTCAATTTAGGCTTCTGTCATTAAAAGACCAATTTCTGGATCTACTTAAAATGGTTACAGGTATTCCCGCCTTCCTGATGGACCTACATACACGGTTGTAGATTTTACTGGTGTCCCTAATAATAATAATTGATTACACCTGCCCTATTGGGCCAGATGTGCAACCGACAGCTCAGCCGCAGCTATTGCGCGGCGAATCTGAAGGCTGCGTACGGCTGTTCAGTCCAAGGACTGGGGTCTCGCCGCACACACCCTCAATTGCCCCAGCTAATGCTGGCACCCATTTTACAACTGGGTGAACTGGAGCAATGCAGAGTTAAGTGTCTTGCTCAAGGACACAAATTGTTCCAGTGGGATCGGGAATCGAACCCCCGACGCTCTAACCACTAGGCTACATCCCATGGTGTCCCTAGATGACCTAAATTACCTGCTTAGTGTCTTTAAATGGTCTCTTTTCCACTGCAACATAGGCAAATCGATTGTCCTCAAATAAGCTTATGTTTCGGCTTCCTTAACCCGTGCCCTTTAGGGTGACGAAGAGCTAATAGTCTGGATGCGAACCGCCGCCTTGCCATCGTTTCGCAAGCTGCACCGCATCATACAGCACGATTCGGCTGCAACGAATCTGTTCAAAGACGGCCTGCCTGCCGGCAACTATTCGCTAGTGGTTAACTACGCCTACCCTGTCAGCTCGTTTGCCGGCACCAAGTCTTTCATATTGACAACTTCAACTTGGCTGGGCGGCCGGAATCCCGCTCTCGGCATTATCTACCTGGTTGTTGGCTCTCTGCACGTTATTCTTGGCATCATCTTTGTGGGAGTTTTTCTCTACTCGAGAAAGAAGTGAGTTAAATTATTTCTGGTTT
The DNA here is from genome assembly GCA_002269645.1 of Macrostomum lignano. Taxonomy (NCBI): domain Eukaryota; kingdom Metazoa; phylum Platyhelminthes; family Macrostomidae; genus Macrostomum; species Macrostomum lignano. The sequence goes on from NIVC01004396.1 coordinate 4,175, forward strand.
TTTACCTTTTCCATTAACCCATTTGCGCTTCTGAATTCTTCAGATAAGCTTTTTATCTAAGATAAAATTTGTCCAAGAATCCCTCCTCTTGGTTCTCTAAGAATCGAATCGCCCCTCCTAACTCTCCAAGAATCCCTCCTCTTGGTTCTCTAAGAATCGAATCGCCCCTCCTAACTCTCCAAGAATCCCTCCTCTTGGTTCTCTAAGAATCGAATCGCCCCTCCTAACTCTCCAAGAATCCCTCCTCTTACATGTAGTCCTCCAAGAATCGCCCCTCTTAACTCTCCAAGAATCGCCCCTCTTAGCTCTCTAAGAATCGCCCCTCTTAGCTCTCCAAGAATCACCCCTCTTAGCTCTCCAAGAATCGCCCCTCTTAGCTCTCCAAGAATCGCCCCTCTTAACTCTCCAAGAATCTCCCCTCTTAGTTCTCCAAGAATCGCCCCTCTTAACTCTCCAAGAATCGTTTATCTTAGCTCTCCAAGAATCGCCCCTCTTAGCTCTCCAAGAATCGCCCCTCTTAACTCTCCAAGAATCTCCCCTCTTAGTTCTCCAAGAATCACCCCTCTTAGCTCTCCAAGAATCGCCCCTCTTAACTCTCCAAGAATCGCCCCTCTTAACTCTCCAAGAATCGCCCCTCTTAACTCTCCAAGAATCGCCCCTCCTAACTCTCCAAGAATCGCCCCTCTTAACTCTCCAAGAATTGCCCCTCTTAACTCTCCAAGAATCGCCCCTCTTAACTCTCCAAGAATCGCCCCTCTTAACTCTCCAAGAATCTCCCCTCTTAGTTCTCCAAGAATCACCCCTCTTAGCTCTCCAAGAATCACCCCTCTTAGCTCTCCAAGAATCGCCCCTCTTAACTCTCCAAGAATCTTCCCTCTTAGTTCTCCAAGAATCGCCCCTCTTAACTCTCCAAGAATCGTTTATCTTAGCTCTCCAAGAATCGCCCCTCTTAGCTCTCCAAGAATCGCCCCTCTTAACTCTCCAAGAATCGCCCCTCTTAACTCTCCAAGAATCGCCCCTCTTAGTTCTCCAAGAATCACCCCTCTTAGCTCTCCAAGAATCACCCCTCTTAGCTCTCCAAGAATCGCCCCTCTTAACTCTCCAAGAATCGCCCCTCTTAACTCTCCAAGAATCGCCCCTCTTAGCTCTCCAAGAATCGCCCCTCTTAACTCTCCAAGAATCGCCCCTCTTAGCTCTCCAAGAATCGCCAATCTTAACTCTCCAAGAATCGCCCCTCTTAACTCTCCAAGAATCGTTTATCTTAGCTCTCCAAGAATCGTTTATCTTAGCTCTCCAAGAATCGCCCCTCTTAGCTCTCCAAGAATCGCCAATCTTAACTCTCCAAGAATCGCCCCTCTTAACTCTCCAAGAATCGTTTATCTTAGCTCTCCAAGAATCGTTCATCTTAGCTCTCCAAGAATCGCCCCTCTTAGCTCTCCAAGAATCGCCCCTCTTAGCTCTCCAAGAATCGCCCCTCTTAGCTCTCCAAGAATCGTCCATCCTAGCTCTCCAAGAATCGCCCCTCTTAGCTCTCCAAGAATCGCCCCTCTTAGCTCTCCAAGAATCTCCACTCTTAGCTCTCAAAGAATCGTCCATCCTAGCTCTCCAAGAATCTTCTCTCTTAGTTGGCCTTTATAAGTAATGCACGATCGTGTTTTGTTTAGATGATTATGCTTGTGCGTACTATAAGCATGGTTTATAAGTTATAATTTAACCCAAAATCAATTATTACGGTGCTTGATAAGGATACTCTATCTAGCCAATGGACTGAATTATTAATTTGAATGCTGTTATGCGTAATTGCAACCCAGGCCTCTAGTGGCTGAAATCGGCATGGATTAGGTAATGATAAATATATATCTGTCAAATTGGTAATGATAGTCAGTCTGCTTTCGCATTTTATTGGCATCTTACAATGACTGAATTTGCACTATACTAAATCAGGCGTAAATTCCATTGAAAACGGTTACCGTGACCAGAAGCGCTAAAGAATCATTACAAACAACTCACTAGCGACTCTGTGACGCTTCTCAGTCTGGGTACCGTTTTCATCGGGAATGCCGAATGTTTATCCATGCATCGCCTACTCTCTGCTCCGTAATGCTTTATTGTTATGTAGCCATTCTGCCGCTTTTGAGTACGCCATGAACAGAAATCATCAATAGCGCCACATTATTGCTATAGTAGCTACTTATAGTAGCAAGCAGTATTTGCTAAAAGGCAAAAAAGAGGAGGGAATGCAATTCAATGTCTGTTTTACTACACTGTACTTTTATATTGTTTATCTCATTGCACGCATCTGTTAGAGACAGGATTTAGAATCAACTCCGTCAAGGCTTAAGATAATGTCTGGACAACAGCAGCACAGTACACTGCCGCAGTGATTGTTAGTGTGTCGGTTTATAAATATTGACAATTACATGTTAGTTCGCTTTGTTTGATCACGTAGTAGATACTATATTAGACATTAGCTTGCTAGTGCTGTGATTATATGTACCCCTATCTATAGGTGTACTACTATAAGTAGAGGGACGCTGCACTCGAAAATACTGACTAAGCTGCCCGTATTTCAGGATGAAATAGGATAAACGAGCCCCAGAAGTTGGTACCCTGCCAGTGTGACCCACCAGATTCCGGGGATTATTGACATTCGAGCGTGTTCAGCGCCGTAGTGACATGCTCTCACCTGTTTGCAAGCATTACTTTTAACAACAAGCACAACTTCACGCTTAAAAAACTGCCATGCTCAAAATACCGAGATATGTTTTTCTAAACGGGTTGTGCAATTAGACAATTTGGTCGAGAGAATCAACGCATTTCAAAAAAACAATCGCAATTTACATAATTTGTGAGCATAGCGTCTCTTTACTTATTGTAGCTGTCCGTGCATCTGTACATGAATGCGTTCTGTTCAGCACAGCCTGAATCAGGGGTCGGCAATGTTTTTACCTCAAGGGCTAGATAGAGAACTTGGCGCATGACTGCGGGCCGGAGGGGGAGAGAGGAGAGATGAGATAGGAGAGGTGAAGGGAGAGAAGAGAAGGAGAGGTAAGAGAAGAGGGGTGAGAAATGAGATAGGAGAGGTGAAGGGAGAGAAGAGAAGGAGAGGTAAGAAAAGAGGGGGAGAGATGAGATAGGAGAGGTGAAGGGAGAGAAGAGAAGGAGAGGTAAGAGAAGAGCGAGGAGAGGTAAGAGAAAAGGATGGGAGGTAAGAGAAAAGAAGGAGGAGAGGTAAGAGAAAAGAAGGAGGAGAGGTAAGAGAAGAGAGAGGAGAGGTAAGAGAAGAGAAGGAGAGGTAAGAGAAGAGAAGGAGAGGTAAGAGAAGAGAAGGAGAGGTAAGAGAAGAGAAGGAGAGGTAAGAGAAGAGAGAGGAGAGGTAAGAGAAGAGAAGGAGAGGTAAGAGAAGAGAAGGAGAGGTAAGAGAAGAGAGAGGAGAGGTAAGAGAAAAGGATGGGAGGTAAGATAAAAGAAGGAGGAGAGGTAAGAGAAAAGGAGGAGAGGTTAGAGAAGAGAGAGGAGAGGTTAGAGAAGAGAGAGGAGAGGTAAGAGAAGAGAAAGGAGATTAGAGAGAACGCAGCTGAGAAGAGACACAAACCTTGAGCGGGCCGGATTGCTATTGTGAAGTTGAAAAGCACGGATAGAGAGGCTTTGCGGGCCTGGGTTTGCCGACCCCTGGCGCTAAATCCTTTCAAATTGACTGTTTTGTTAAATTTGCGTGCACAATTGATGATGACTGTCGTCAGCTGTAGTTTGTATCGCAGAGCTAGATGTCTCGCGCTTGGCAACTGTAAGCTATCGATCGACTGTCTTTCAGGTTAGTCGCCAGCGTCAGTCTGTGGGGTCGGAACAATGCCGCATTTAGCCGGCGGATCAGCCCTAACCAATCACTTTTCTAGCGGGATCCGTTTCGGTTGGTGGACCGAGGAAGTGGTTATTTTATATCATGCATGTTTCCTTGCTTCAAAACTAAAATGCAAGTCTATGTGACTAAGTAAATAACTAAATTCACGCTCCTGCTAATGAAAATTGTGGTAAAACAGATTTGGCTGACAGCTGGCATTGAGCGGGGCGGGTTTTGAGTCAGACCAGATTGATTGGCTGACAGCTGAAATTGGGCAGAGTGGGTTGGTTTTGAGTCAGACCAGATTTGATTGGCTGACAGCTGAAATTGGGCAGAGTGGGTTGGTTTTGAGTCAGACCAGAATTGATTGGCTGACAGCTGAAATTGGGCAGAGTGGGTTGGTTTTGAGTCAGACCAGATTTGATTGGCTGACAGCTGAAATTGGGCAGAGTGGGTTGGTTTTGAGTCAGACCAGATTTGATTGGCTGACAGCTGGCTTGGGCAGAGTGGGTTGGTTTTGAGTCAGACCAGATTTGATTGGCTGACAGCTGGCTTGGGCAGAGTGGGTTGGTTTTGAGTCAGACCAGATTTGATTGGCTGACAGCTGAAATTGGGCAGAGTGGGTTGGTTTTGAGTCAGACCAGATTTGATTGGCTGACAGCTGGCATTTGGCAGAGTGGGTTGGTTTTGAGTCAGACCAGATTTGATTGGCTGCCAGCTGGCTTTGGCAGAGTGGGTTGGTTTTGAGTCAGACCAGATTTGATTGGCTGACAGCTGGCTTTGGCAGAGTGGGTTGGTTTTGAGTCAGACCAGATTTGATTGGCTGACAGCTGAAATTGGGCAGAGTGGGTTGGTTTTGAGTCAGACCAGAATTGATTGGCTGACAGCTGGAATTGGGCAGAGTGGGTTGGTTTTGAGTCAGACCAGATTTGATTGGCTGACAGCTGAAATTGGGCAGAGTGGGTTGGTTTTGAGTCAGACCAGATTTGATTGGCTGACAGCTGGCATTGGGCAGAGTGGGTTGGTTTTGAGTCAGACCAGATTTGATTGGCTGACAGCTGAAATTGGGCAGAGTGGGTTGGTTTTGAGTCAGACCAGAATTGATTGGCTGACAGCTGGAATTGGGCAGAGTGGGTTGGTTTTGAGTCAGACCAGATTTGATTGGCTGACAGCTGAAATTGGGCAGAGTGGGTTGGTTTTGAGTCAGACCAGATTTGATTGGCTGACAGCTGGCATTGGGCAGAGTGGGTTGGTTTTGAGTCAGACCAGATTTGATTGGCTGACAGCTGAAATTGGGCAGAGTGGGTTGGTTTTGAGTCAGACCAGATTTGATTGGCTGACAGCTGGCATTGGGCAGAGTGGGTTGGTTTTGAGTCGGACCAGATTTGATTGGCTGCCAGCTGGCTTTGGCAGAGTGGGTTGGTTTTGAGTCGGACCAGATTTGATTGGCTGACAGCTGGCATTGGGCAGAGTGGGTTGGTTTTGAGTCAGACCAGATTTGATTGGCTGACAGCTGGAATTGGACAGATTTGATAGGCTTTCAGATTTCAACCAATCAGTATTTATAGTTGTCACTCATTTTTGTCGTCGTCGTTTTTCTTTTTTACTTTTGGAATTTAATTGTTTATTTTTGCCAAATTTAATTGAAAAAATGGCGCTAAAATTTGTACTCTGAATCGTACGAGTCTGTATCTATTTTTTAAGTCAGTTCAATTAAAAAATAATCTAAATCAACTTTTCAGGCACAAAGTGACCCTCACGAACTTCTGATACCTTTCTGGCACGAGATTGGCTGGCGAAGAGTTTCCTAAAAAGAAAAAGTTCTGCACCCACTTTTGAATTTGTTTTAACTTGATCTGCTTATAATTTGAGAACTGATCTATTTTTTTATTGTCACACTGGAAAGGCCTACTTAATATTTTTTGCCACAAATGTTCCTATCTTGTGAATACAAGAATTTGAATACGGCAAATTTTTCTTTCTAT